>JAFIRS010001742.1:0-301747 GCA_018342105.1 Gonioctena quinquepunctata | reverse complement strand
TTTCACAAAGGATGCCGCCGATATCTTATCTCAGTTAATGTAAACAAAGGATGCCGCCGATATCCGGTCGCTTAAATAAACAACTGATAAGAAGTGCTGACGTAGATAATATTCCTGCAAAGACTTGTCGGTTGAGTCATGACCGCATCATCGCTGGCTCCTCCCACTTTCCAAAATGGCCGCCGCCATTCACTGATCACGTGACACTTCCGTCCGACCAATGCCGTTGACGGATATTGGTTGACACCCCCATTTCAATATGCTGCTCGGCTATTGGATAACGGCCGGCGGCTATCACCACGCCCACGACCTATCACAGCTCTCCCCACCTCCCACTCTCAATCACACACTCCCATACACAACATGGCTGCCACCATTCCGACCAATCACAGGCCACTCATCCCCCCCACCTTTTTCCCTACCCCACATACAACCACCATCCCCCACCCAGGTGCGGGAACATGTGGCGGGAGTACCCGATGACCGGAGAGGTGTGCTCAGACTGACATAGCCCTACTACTATGGTCGTCAATGAAGTTCGGATTGACATTCAGGTCCCTGTAGATAAATCTATTCGGGACTCATCTGGGAGCGTTCACTGCCATTCTTAGGCTCACGTTCAAGAATGGCTGGATCTTGGTCCTGTATGTTTGTGCGCATTGACCCCATGCGGCAGATGCATACAGGATGATAGGGAGGAGGTTCGTCCTGATAAGGAGCAGCTTCAACTGGAGGTCTATATTGCTACTGCGTCCTATGAGAGGGTAGAGGTTTTTCCGGGCTGCTTTCATTAGTCCGAGCCTCCGATCTACGTTTCGCCTGAATGTCAATCTTTTGTCCAGGGTGACTCCAAGGTATTTGGCCACGCTTGCCCATGGGATTCGTTGGTCATTCATGATGACATGTCCTGACAGTGTTGTTCGCCTTCTGGTGAAAAGTATGGTTCGGCTCTTTTCCGCGTTGATCTCGATCTTCCATAGGTTGAACCAGTCCTCAAGTTTGTCTGCTTGATCTTGCAGGTATCGGGTTACTTGCGTTGCGTTCACCAATCTGGCCACTAGTGCTGTGTCGTCCGCGTACAGCGCTAGCTTGTTGAAGTTATCAGCAGGCTTTGGGATTGTCTTACGTGTGGGTGGAGAACAGGTGAACAGGTGTGGAGCAATTCCTTTTCTCGGTAGAGCCTTTAAGGCTCTATTCGAAATTTGGTCTAGTCCGGGTGCCTTGCAGGTGGACAGGTTTCGAATGATGTCCTTGATTTGAATTCTGAACTGTGAACAGACGTGTTCGCGTACTCGTTCAGATTCTTGGACCAATCAGTTAGCGACGCCTTGTGAGCGGAGCCTATCAAAGCTCGGAGCTCGGGGATAAGTACCGTCGTTTTTGGCCAGACAATGGTTCTGAATTATGGTTTGACTTTCAGAATGAAATTTTTTAACCTTCTCTTGGACATAAATGGTAGATATTATTAGCTAGCAAATCGTCTTCGAAAATATCATCGTTCTACGACTTCGTGGTCATTTAAACCGAGCATTCGAGTCAACAACGAGATAATCATTCTTCGAATGGGATCATTTTATCCATGAAGGACTTGATAGCGGTTTTCCGATTGTTTTTGACTGTATTCTGGATAATATATTAATCTTACTACAAACTTGGATAATTGGACGTTGCCGCCGTATTCGAATTATTACAGAATTACTACTAGGAGAAGTTATTTCACGAATCCACCACTCACTAAAGAATTCTAAGATCAAATCTACGATTCTACGGAACGAGAAAGCGGAAGCAGTAAATAAAAAAGTGTTTTTCCTTATTTATTCCTACACAATACCTTTCCACCCTTCGACTGCAACTTTGGCCGTAAAGCGTTGACAGCCGAGCTGCGAAACCGATATAGCCAGTTGCAAGGCCTACCAAAATTCCAATGTTTACTTTCACGGAGAGGTACTCATGCATGTTTGAGATTTTGCGGCTGTTAATCGTTTGTCACCCACGCGAGGGTAGGACGGGCCCGTATTCGTGGTATACAATGCGCGTCAAAATTATGGAACAAATTCGATATTTCGCAAGCCATGTACTTTTGAAAAAAATCCTAAAATAGGTCGATTTTTATTTCAAAATGCCGATTTTTTCATGTATATTCTGAAGAGGTTATGTCACTGGTTTTGACATGGTGACGTAATCGGTAATTTTTTTAAATTGGAATAGATGTCTTGTGATACCTCATCTGGAAGGCCTTTCAATACTGCATTCAATGATAATAATTAATTAGGTATTTTTCAGATGTACCAGTGGGTGAGGTCGCGATTGCCTTTCCATTTTAACTACCAGCAGACTGAAAGGTCTTTTGTGTTTCGCAGATAGAAGTCTGAGAGTCATCCTTAGGCCAGAAAGAGACCCCAATGCAGGACTTTAGGAGGGCTCTGTTTGGTAGGGAAATCAATAATAGCTTCTGACTTTGATATAAAAAGGTTCAGATTTGGATTTAGAAAATTTTCCAAATACAAAAGTTGGTACTTACCGATAGTGTTGTTTTCTCTGGGTGATTTCTGGAACTCCGGAACACCTGGAATAAATATCAATCAACTTCAACTCTGCGGAGTTATTAGTTGGTGAAAATTATTATTTTTGGGTTGAAAATATATAAAGGAGTGGGACTTCGAGTCCTGATTTCTTTTGAAATATTAACCGATAGTTTTTGGAACTTTACTAGAAATATTCAAGTAGAGGTATTTCTCTTCAGATTTTTGGGGTGAGGTTTTATGGCGAGATACTCGCAATTGAAAAGTTTGTTAAACTTCATAGGTTTTTCTTCCTTAACAAAAGGCAGATAGGCTTTTCTTTCATACAAACGAATATATGGCCATGTGTATGGCTAGCCCCCGCAACCCATATTTCTTCAGGAAAAGAATCGCCGAAATCTTATATGGAAGCATTCCAAACGCTAATTTTCAAACAACAGAACACAGGATATAAATCTCAATAAATGTACCAAATGTCCACCCCCGCATCCAATCTTTCTCTCATTGATTCGCGCACTCTTTGGAAAATTCCTGGAGTACTTTGAATCGTTCAAGAGTTAATTATTCGAATACTTCTTCATTTTGGATAGGTGTCTGGTAAATTCAGGATTTCAGATGTCTCCACAGGGAAAAATCCAAACCTGGTTGGGGCCCTTCCCGACCTATCCAACGGTTGCCGAAAGTTTGATCTAAAAATTCTCGCGTTCGGATGCTAAAATGTGCCAGGGCTCCTTCATGCATAAACCACACTTTATTTCGTAGTCCAAGCGGCACATCTTCCAGTAAAATAGGCAAATGTCCTCCAAGAAAATGGCGACATCTCTCTCCGCTCACTCTCCTCGGAATAAAGAATGGACCTATAAAATAAAATAATATCCAAGGATTTATGCCCGCACAATGAGAGAGAACTGTTCTTGGAAATGTGATTCCTGTATCGCATGGGGGTTTTTTCTCTGACCACAAATGATTGTTGTGAAAATTGCATAAAGCTTTGAGTGAGAAATTTGCTTCGTCGGTAAACAGGTTACGTAACGGAAAGTCACGAGGGAGTAGTGTATGAGCTCTTTGAATATGGTAGGGATGAAACAAATTATCAATTGAAATTATCCATACCAGAATATGAGAAACGTTCAACGTCAGTGCTATTTTCTTGAGCTTGTTTCCGGGTGTTCTCCTACCAGATTGAGAACTGCTTTCTCGGTTTCAGAGGTTCTTACCGTAAGATGTGCACCCGACAGATGACTAGCTTTCTCAAAACATTCTGTTACTCTTAACCGAGCGTGAGTTCTTGAAAACATTTTTGAAGTAGGAGTTGTTCGGTTCGGATAACGCTCCTGATACAAACGTCTAGCCTCATATGCATTTCCGTTAGCAAGTCCGTATGTAAAATGTATGTCATCGTACTCTGCATTGGTGAAGTTTACCATTTCATATAAAAAAATCACAATAATAATGAATACAACTATTTAACTATGCGTCAAGATATTATTTTTGACATGACAGCACAATAAAAAAACATTGGAATGAACTTACTAGCCTACTCGATACAGTTATTTCCGAAGAGTTCGCGAATCAATGGGAAGAAGATTGTATGCATCGATTAATTTGAATCAAAACATTTCGAAAACGGCTGCTCATAGCGACTTTTGAAAAGCATACCTTTTTTACGTAGAAATGATAGAGGAATCGATTTTTTTTCTAGAAAATGTAATACATACATGCACGAAAAAGTTGTGATTCCCCAAAGGGGACAAATACCTGTAGGTGGCGCCCCTACAATTGAGGGCCAGCCTAAGATCAAATTTAAATTTCTCATATTAAAAAATCTCCAAATACCAATTTTCGTCCAAATATCGACATTATTTTGGGAATTATTCACGAAAAAACAAACTAATAATCAAATTGTAACACCTTGTATATCAAAAATGAAGGCCTTGCGGATCCATGCTTATATGTACTTCTCACAATATGAATAACTGTGGAATCGTCCTGTGAAACATTGGACATTTATTACATAACACCCTGTATAACAGTTCATAGTTGAAGTAAGATGGTTGAAAGAGTATTTTAAAAGTATTCAAGAATTGAGTAGGTGAAATTAGTAGATTGTACCCACAAAAATAAAATGAAAAATAAAAACTTCTCAACCGAAAATTGAACCGACAAAAAAATTAACTGAAGAGCGAAAAATAAAATGAACATTTTTAGTCCTTATAACTGAGCTCCCAGAATCATGTCAGTAACTAATTTTGAGTCGACGCCAAACAAACAATCAACGAGAATCATTTGAATTACTATGAAGAAATAATCAAAATAAAATAACATAAAAATGCAGCGATTTAAACAATAACTTTGAAAAAAAGGCTCTCCGCACGACAACTCACAACGACGTGTTCCCGTGCGGGTAGCTGACTCGCTGATATCAAATTTGAGAATGGTCGTCAATTGTCATTTTACGCTGTCTCCATTTTCAACCGCCGAAATCAAAAATTGAAAAATAAAAACTTTTCAACAAAAAATCAAACCAATGAAAAACGGAACTGAAGAGCAAAAAATAAAATAAACCTTCTTATTCTCAATAACTCATCTCCTAAACTAAAGTCAGTAACTAATTTTGGGTCGGCGCGAAATGAACAAGCAAATGAGTTAGGTAAAGCGTAACATGTCACCGCGCATCGAGATGCGGTGACATTTTGATTTTTTTTTTTGAAGTAATTCAATGATCTTCGTTGATTGTTTGTTTGGCGCAGACTCAAAATAAGTTACTGACATTAGTTAAGGAGCTCATTTATCAAGACTAAGAAGGTTTATTTTATTTTTAACCGACGAAATCAAAAAAGAGGAGGTTCTCTAGTCCACGGGTATATTTTTTTTTATGTATGACCACGCATTACTTTTTATAGAGTTGGTCTCATTTTAATTTGAAAAAAAAATACTCCCGTAAGGGTAGCATAATGGAGGATATTGATCATCCACCCTCTGAATTTTGGTTCATTAACCGATTCGATCAGGCATAACTGTGTACTGGTATGTCCGATTTGGATGATTCTTTTTTCATCAGATAGTGTATACCTCATAGTTGATCATATTAAGGATGGAATTATCCACCCCAATGAGTAGACATATGGGGGGTGATTGATTTTTCACTTGTGAACATTGTCACACGTAGGTAGTTGACATTAACATATTGCTTTTGTAATTTTTTTTGTTCTCCCGCATCCGTCACAATAATAAGATTCTATGGAGAGATGAAATCATATACAAAAAGCTGAAATAAACTAACCAGAACTATCGAAAATAATGTATATTATATAACAATAAATAATTAAAGTAGGTAATCATATTATTCAACTGTTCATAATTGAACTAAGGTGGGTAAGTATTTTGAAAGTGATCAAAAATCACGTGGGTAGTAATTAGTAGAACTAGGCCACAAAAAATTGAAAAATTATAACTTTTTAACGAAAAATTTAACCGACGAAAAGCGGAACTGAAAAGAAAAAAAAAACCTTCTTAGTCTCAATAACTAAGCTCCTAATCTGATGTAAATAACTGATTTTGAGTCGACACCAAACAAACAATCAACGAAGATCATTAAATTACTTCAAAAAATTATCAAAATGTCACCGCGCAACTCGATGCCATCATTTCACGCTTTACTCAACTCATTTGCTTGTTTCTTTGGCGCCGACTCAAAATTAGTTACTAAAATTAGTTCAAGAGCTAGTTATTAGGACTGAAGTTCATTTAATTTTTTTCTTTTCAGTTACGTTTTTTGTCGGTTTAATTTTTTGTTGAAAAGTTTACATTGCTTTTCAGTTCCGTTTTTCGTCGGTTTAATTTTTTATAGGAAAATTTTTATTTTTCAATTTTTTGTGGCTGAAATCTACCAATTACTACCTATTTAATTTTTGATTACTTCCAAAACACTTACTTACCCACCTTATTTATTGTTATATTGTTATGCCCTGTAATTACAGAAATGCATTTAAAGATAATTACCAAGACGTAACCATTGTATACCGAATGCTTACATGACTCATCTAGGAGAGCAAAACAAAGTTTTTTATTGCTACCCGTTACAGTCACAGCGAGATAAGAAAATCAGTTTTATTTACTACCATAATTCTAGCACCCGTCCAAAGTCGATAACACAAACAGGGCCATTAAAAAATCCCGATAAACGACTGTCACACCAGCCCACATCATTAATGGCCGTAGCTAACTCATAAATCACCGGGAATCGCCACCGAGAAGTTCATAAACACACTTGTTGGTCATTATTTCAAAGATTACCCGACAGCTACCGTAAATACCTGTCATGCAGTAAAATATTATCCAATTATGACATAAGATAAGCGAGAACGGGTTAGAAAAACAAGACCCTTATCAGTTTTACGATGTCACCTCGTTATCTGCTCATAAAACACACTAAGTCACGCCCCAGCTTCCGTATCGAAGATATTATAAAAGGCAACGGGAGCCGAAAGAGTTAAGTTAGTTCAGAACGGTAGTCCGTGGAGTAATCACATATATCATACGAGAAGAAATATAGTATGCATTCATATTAGTACCAGTGAAAAATGCCACGAGAAATAAAATCTTTCCACGTGTAAAAACCATCTCGATTAAAGCAATACTAACATGTCATTCTCAAAATTGCGGTTTAAAAGTCAGTCGAATTACAGTATCTTACAATAATAAGGAGAGTTTCCCGATCAGTATAGTTAACTTCAGCAAACATAGAAACTCAGCCGATTCAAATCAAGTATTGAAGCTCCTAGTAAAAACACGAGTGAACAGTATAGTTTCCACAAATTGTAAAAGCTTCCAAAACAGAGATAATAACGGGATTCCGCAATTTCAATGGTTCACGATCACTTAGAAAAACCTTATCTGTATACGAATATACCGGACGAATTAATTAGAATAACCGATTGACGCGGGAGAAAACGAACTGATAATAATAACTTCTAAGCTAATTGCCGTTTAAAACTACTCCAGTGAATAAGTGTTAAACAGGGTGAGTCTCATGTTTGTTTTTCTGTATTTATGTTTATGGCAAAACCCAACCCATTAAAATGTGTATGTGTCTATAAAGTATGTCCATAGTTTTCAAGATCACCAAGTTTTCAAAAAGAGAATTATTGTAAGTCGTTTGCAGCACTTGATTGCAAGATTTCTTTTAGTAAAATTATTTCTATTGTGAAGCCCATTGCAGAATTATCTGCCAATACGCTACATTAGTTTTCATTGTATGAATATTGTTGCCTATCATTCGTCCATAGACGATTGAGAGAATTGTGTGAAGTTTTATTAAATATATATATACATTTTTAACTTTTATGAGTGCATTATTGTTTTATTAAATCATTGTTTGGTTCGAATCTTTCTGAACGGTGGTATTTCCTGAATAAACAACCCATATTCCGGTATTGAAAGAAAGGATATTGATATTTGTAGACCGCTCCATATATCATCTCCGGTTCGACTATATTCATATAGTCGATGCTTTTAATACTGTTTTTTCCAATCTAACGAATAATGTCTGGTATTACAGGTGTGGTGGGTTAATTCACAACACCCCGTAGTCCAGTTTTATAACAATATTATATACATTATTTTTGAGAGTTCTGGTTAGTTTATTCCATCACATTGTTATGATTCCATCTTTTCATAGAATGTTATCATTGTGACGGATGTAGGAGGACAAAAAAAATTACATTAGCAAATTGTCAATGTCAACTACATATGTGTGCCAATGTTCACAAGTGAAAAATCAATAATCCCCCATTTTCTACCTATAGGGTTGGAATATTTCATCCCAAATTCTAATATGATCAACAGTGAGGTATATACTATCTAATTAAAAATAATCATCCCAATAGGACAACATAGTACGAAGTTATGCCTGATTGAATCGGTTAAAAACCAAAGTTCAGAGGGTGAACGATTATTATCCTCCATTTTGCTACCCTTAGGCGAAGATTTTTTTTTTCCAGATTGTAATGGCACCAACTTTGAAGTACACCCTATTCAATGGAAGGAGAATAATCCAATTCGAATTAGTCTGTAAAAAGTTAGGCGTGGTAAAAAAAATATACGCGTCGACTAGAGAACCTCTTCCTTTTTAACCGACGAAATCAAAAGGGAGGAGGTTCTCTAGTTGACGTGAATATTGACATTGACAAATCCTCCTACATCCGTCACAATAATCACATTCTATCAAACGATGGAATCATATACAAAGTGATGAAATCAACTAACCAGAACTTTCAGAAATAATTTATATTATATAACAATAAATAGTTAAAGTAGATAATCATATTATTCAACAGTTAATAGAATTCGAAAATTTTTCAGTGAAATGGACTAGTTCAAATCACAAGATTATTGTTGGCAGTGATTTCAACGTTGATTTTGGATCAAATTCCACTGAACGTGACGAACTTATCTGTATGATCCATAGTTTCAATATGAACATAACCATACATGGAGATACACGTGTTTCGTCACTCTCTTCTTCCTGCATACACAACATCTTGACAAATCTCGAAAACGATTTTTTTTAACGGGTGTGGTGGAGCCATGTTTATTTGACCACTACGGACAATTCATGAACATAAATGCTGAATTTCGTAAGCTATCTACCACAGTATGGCGGAAGCAAATAAATGAAAAAAAATTATTGAAGCTGAAATCATCATTGAATGATAATTTTTGGAATAAACCCAACATAGAAAACTGTGATATAAAGGATTATGCCAGCAACTTTCTAGATATACACCACGGAAAAAAAATCCCAAGAAAAAAGTCCATGGACAAATATAAAACCTCCAGTCAGATGGTTTGATGACTATCTACGTGGAATCAGAGAAAACTTCTCCAGTCTGAAAACTATTTGCGACTGTACAAGAACTGCAAAAAGTAACGCTGCCTACAGAGCATATCGTAAACACTACAGAATTCATTTGTTTGAAGGTTGTAGACGATGTGGTAACTTGATTATTATCGCTTCGGACGTCCATCGTCTCAATGTATTCAAAAGGTTTTCACGACGTTTCGAATGCTTGTATCTGCAATCGTCTTCAGGTGAATACTGACAAGTTTAGGTGCTGCTTACCAATTTATATGACTGTCGGTGCAATGATGCGTGCAATTTCGCCATGTGCAGCAGTGCGTGTAATTTCGCGCGGTGTGGTGGTGCGTGAAGTTTCGCGCCTCTGCAGCCCGCCAGAAAGAGCAATCAGGGGTTTCCATACGTTCTTGATCTCAACGCTTGGTTGACTAAAGGCGTTATTGGCTTCGATGTGGGCGACCTCTTTGAACTTTCGTTTGAACCAATGCTCCTCTCTATGTAGAACACTTGCGTCGTCCCATAGAACTCGATGGTGCTCAGTCCAGGCATGGTCAGCGATTTCCGATTTTGATGTTTTTCCACGTTGAGTCCATTTCTTGTGCTCATCCAATCTTACCGATAACGGTCTCTGTGTCTCCCCAATGTAGATGCCGAATTGAACTAGATGCCGAATTGAACCACATCAGAGAGGACCTCCACCGGAATGGATATCCCAAGAAACTCCTAGAAGAAGTATTGAAACAATTCCGGAGAACGAAGACATCTGAAGAGCAACAACAAAGAACAGTGATCTGCCTTCCGTACATCAGAGGTGTCTCCGAAAAGATCAGAAGGATCGGAAACAAGTTCAACATCGAGAGCTGCTTTCAATCCGGCAGTACTTCACGGAGTTTCCTGACCAAGACCAAACCTGACAACAAAAATGAAATCAGTAAGAATTGCATTCATGAAGTTCCATGTGATTGCGGAGATTCCTACATTGGGGAGACGAAGAGATCGTTATCGGTAAGATTGGATGAGCACAAGAAATGGACTCAACGTGGAGAAACATCAAAATCGGGAATCGCTGACCATGCCTGGACTGAGCACCATCGAGTTCTATGGAACGACGCAAGTGTTCTACATAGAGAGGAGCATTGGTTCAAACGAAAGTTCAAAGAGGCCGCCTACATCGAAGCCAATAACGCCTTTAGTCAACCAAGCGTTGAGACCAAGAACGTATGGAAACCCCTGATTGCTCTGTCTGGCGGGCTGCAGAGGCGCGAAACTTCACGGACCACCACACCGCGCGAAATTACACGCATCGCTGCACATGGCGAAATTGCACGCATCATTGCGCCGACAGTCATATAAATTGGTAAGTAGCACCTAAACTGTCAGTATTCACCTGAAGACGATTGCAGATACAAGCATTCGAAACCTCGTGGAAACCTTTTAAATACATTAAGATGATGGACGTCCGAAACGATAGTGATCAACTACAGAATTCAGTTAAATGAAATTATAAATCATGAACTCAACAAAAAGATAAAAAGCAATTTTGTTGCCAATGTTGCGGAAAGTGTAATATCGGGCTTACTTCAAGCGACTGAGACATCGGTTGACCTACCCAGTTCTAGTTCCTCGTCTTGTGACTCTTATGTTCTTGCATCTATATTGCCTTCGGAAATAATCGAGGCAGTAGGGTCATTAAAAAAATCGAAATGTTTAGATTGCTATGACTTCCTTTTCAACTCCTGCATATCTACAGGATGTTTTCCTAGCTGTTTTGAATTTTCGAAAGTTTTACCATTATGAAAAAAGTGACGAGTCTCTAGTAGGCAACTATCGTCCAATTTCAATAATTCCGGTTCTGGGTGAGAGTCTGGAAATCATCCTGAAGAACAGGCTGGTCCGTTATTTTGAGATAAATAACTTTTTCAGCGATCATCAGTATGGTTTTAGAGCAGAGAATTCCACAATTGATGATTTATTGAAAGTCGTGAGTTGCACTGTTGATGCCATTGAGGAAGGGGATCTCGTGTCAATCACACTGTGTGACCTTTCCAAGGTTTCGATTGTGTATCTCATGTCTCTCTTCTTGATAAACTGAATTTCTAAGAAGTGAGAGAGGACTGTCCCTGGAATTATTTAAATCATACTCGACAGATAGAACCCAGTCGGTTTATGTAGAAGATGCATGTTCTGGCGTTAGAAATGTTTAACATGGTGTTCCTCAAGGATCTGTTCTGGGACCATTGTTATTTTCAATTTATGTAAATGACTCCAGCAATTTTACGTCACCAAATGAATGTGTCTTTTTCGCAGATGATACTACCCTAGTGTCAACTGGCACAAATTTAAAAACGTTGGGGGAAAACAAAGCTGAAACACTCAAACTGGCTTCTCGTTGGTTCACAGTAAATAAGTTGAAATTAAATGGAGAGAAGAACAGGGAAATTGTATTCTCTACAGTCAACACTTACATCGAGGGCAATAATAGGAAGTTAATTGGCGTAATTCTTGATGCGAACTTATCCTGGTCAACTCATATTAATGTTTTGAATAGAAAACTCTCTAAGAGCATTTTCGCTCTAAGACAATTTTTAAAAGCGCAGTGGACCTGGCTTCAAGAAGTGCATATTTCGCCATGTTCCACTCTCTCATAATTTATGGCATAATTCTATCGGGTAGTTTAGCATATTCCATCAAAATATTTAGGCAACAGGAGAAGGCTCTGAGAATAGTGGGGAACGCTGAGTACAGAGAACCCTGTTAAACACTTTTTAAAGACATGGGAATTCTACCTTCACCTTCTCTCTTCATCCACCACACTGTTCTTTAAATCCATAAAAACATATCACATTTTTCTAAACATCTGGATGTTCACCATCATAATACAATAAATTGTGAGCTGCTCATTCAACTTCGTTACAGATTGTCAAAGTCCCAGAAAATGTCCCTGAAGTTATTTAATCACTCAACCACAAATCGTTTGAACGAAAAATAAAATCATATTTGTTGAAAAACTGTTTTTATAACAGTGAGGAATATCCTAACTCATTAATGTTACTCTTGTAATCTTGCCAGGGTTGATACAATAGAAGGCATATTGTGTTACTAATTTCATACGGAGAATGTTTCTGTTTGTTTGTAAACGATGTCATACAGTTTTAACCATTTTAATTGTATTTTTAAATTTTTTGTTTGTGTGTTTTCTATTTTTGATTTCATCATCATCTTCATCAATACCTACGCATGACTTGGAGCAAACATGTGAATGTGAAGTTGTCCAATGAAGCTATCTATCTAACTATAATTTTTCAACGCTCCTGCCTGTTTGTCTCCCTTGCAATTAGCAATTCTTTTGTAACTTTCTCAAGCGAGCCTTTCAGGTTGACTTCAATCGAATGTTTGCTTCATTTCCTTTGTTACTAGCTCCTGTTCCAGAATATTCCCTCCATTTGTAATTTTGTAGAATTTTGTAACGACTATTGTCTCCATGAACTTTATTTCTATGTCGTTTTGCGTGCTTTCAGGTTCATCTATAGTTGACAATGTTTCATTGTCCTATGCTATGGGATCAGGTTTTTGTCTTAATACTATTGCCCTGAAGCTGTTGGATTGAATGAATAATAAATATTGATTCCCGATATGGACGAACTTTCCGCTTGGTTGATTATTTCTATCAAACACCATACAATTCTAACAATCAATATCTTCTGAAATTAATAGCCTATTACCCCCATTATGTTTGATAACGGTGTAAACCAAAAATTTTAATTAGTTCAAGAAGCATTTAGCCTCAACAATGTTATATGAATCCATATTCGACACTTGATTCATATTATCGTTAGTCTGAAAATGTTCATTATGAAAAGAAAACACGTGCGACTGAAAAAAAAAGGATTCTGTACTACGAACTGACTATGACCTTGAGTTAAAACGGGAAAAATTCTAGAGACCACATTGTTTCAGGAGTTCTGTTCCACTGGATCCAGAAATAGACGAGAAAATACCACATTTTTTTCGAGTAGGTACCCAATTTTCCAATAGAATGATTGAATAAATGATTCTCAAAAATGTTCATTGAAGTTTTTTCCTATGCCAATTTCCAACTCTTCGAATCCATGGATTTCAGAAACAGAAAAACGGACAGACCGATATACTTTTTGTAAAGATAAGCTCCGAATGTTTCACAATTTGTCCAAATCGGTAATTTTGTTTTTGTCATACTGAGTTCTGAAATATTCAAGATTCCCCATACACTGTGTCCGAAGCCCATCTCCTTACTTTTTTTTCAAACATTTTTGAAACTTTTGGTTACCTGAGCTGAGGTTCATGTGAAACTGGCGGAAATGGTGGACGGGCGCTATTTTGAAAGGGATTATATGGTAAGTAATATCTCATAACGTTAACTCCCCAAATTGTTTCGAGGTAGTTATATCCTCCCTTGATATTAATTCGCAAATTTCAGTTATTCAGCTCCTGACTAATGGAATTCAGATGTTTGTTAAACCTTGGACGAGTTCGGCGAGAGTTTCCTGCTAGAATTTTTTATTGCTCACGGATGGATATTTTTATCAACTGATTTGAACTTGGCGATCAAAATATGTTTGAGTTATTAATTAATTAATGTTGAAATAAAGTAAGTATTGGATGGTTTTTGTTGAATTTTTCATTCAATAAAAATCTTCAATTCTTTGCCGCCACTGTTTGCAATGATTGTTTCTTAAAATATTCAAATCATCACAGATAAACCTCATTAAGTTACTAATGAATAGTAACTGGAGTGATATGAGCAGGAATATGAGGTAGCCACGGCAATACTTGCAGTTGCTATAAGGTCCATCGAAGTGGCCCTTACTCAGTAACCATGGATACCACATGGTGAATCAGAAGATCTGAAAGGGACAAGTGAATAGCTGTCGTGTAGCACATCATCTGAGATTTTTTGGACCTGTAATCTTATCAGTGGAGATACAATGAGCCAAGAGGCTCAAGTGTCATCAGAGGTTACGGTCAGACGAGCCTATAGGGTGGAGTTTTTGGTGGGTAAATCTGAAGTGCAGTGGCAAAGACTCCAAGACTCATGGACTCCCACACTACTGAACGGTGTTCATGAAGGATTTTCTGAAACGAAACAAAATGGGCAACGGTTTTTGGAATACCATTACTTGCAATAATGGAAATTCCCGAATTATTGACATGATTATTTTTTGACATTTCTAGAAACCAATGGAAACTTTCAATTCAAATCATTAATTTACGCTTTGAACAATCAAAACATTATTATAGTGAAAATAATCTACCTATAAAATCTACCTATAAAATTTGGGAAAACTTGTTTTTATTTTTCGACAAACTTCATTTTCAATTTGACGTCTGTCAGCAATTTGCATGAAAAGTTAGAAATGAAACAAAAGCGGTTCAGTTCATTATATAATTTTGCGAGGAAGTGTGTTTGTGATCGTAAATTCAAAAACCAATCTACAAAATACCACACGAGATTTCGATAAAGAACAAAATAATTCCTTACTCAAACTTGAAGCCATTTGGCAGTAGCCACTGGAGCCCGTCGAGCTCTCGTATCTATTGCCTGGCAACGAGTTCCCGAAAATCTGTCGAATTATTATCACTTTATTCTCACTCTCTTGTGGTATTACAACTGAGTATTGGTCGTTGCAAAACATATTATCCTCCACACCTTTTTTTTTTATTGCCTTGTTTACCTTCCAATAGTAGAGGAAAATGTTTTTTTTTTTAGTTGCACGTTGGATGGAAAAATGTATTTTCATTTCTATGTAAATAAAAATGAACAATTTTCACAAATGGACTCGGATGTCACGCAGACAGCTATAGTCGCCTCCGTGGTGACGTTGGCTATTGCCCTGGAATACAGGGTCTACTTACCGAATCCACAAATGTGAGGCTGGTTCCTGTTTCTTGACTGCATTGATTTGTCGTTTACTACGAAGTGTTGTTCATCCTTGCACTGCTTCACCGTTCTGATGAGGGCCGAAAGCCCGGAACACGTGTCTACGGTTCATACTTTTCTTTGAGGGCTATGTCTATTGAATTCCTTCTATTTTGTATATATATATATATATGTATATATATATATATATGTATATATATATATATATATATATATATATATATATATATATATATATATATATATATATATATATATATATATATATATATATATATATTATTAGAGCGTTTGTAAAGACTCTCATTGATTCGTCGAATTTTTCTTCCGAATAATGTAATAAGCTCCACATGCGTTGAAATATCAATATTTCTATGACTGATAGGTTTCCATAAACTAGTCAAAAAGATGATGCTTTCATGGTTCTCGACAATTCTGAAAGAAATTTTCCAGATTTTGAGGATAGGAATTTATCTTTTTTTTTGCTTTCTCAACTGTTTCAGGTAGCGTGCAAATAATAACTTCGTCGCTAGACATTTGAACTCCAATATAATGAGACCAATTATACAAATAATATTTGAATTACCTTCGAAATAATTTGCATTGAAATCGCTGATTACTGTAACTCAACGACAACGATGTCATTCAGACTGGCAAATATTCAAGGCCGTCTATATCAGATTCAAGACAGAAACGGGGTCGTTATTTTTTAGGGTTCCTCAACAGAATTAAAAAAAATTATGTCGATTTCGGAAAAAATTCAAGGTGGAAAGCTTTCGAAAGAGTCTGATCAATATATATTTCGCAATTCGGAATATTATTGAAGTACTGATTATTCATAGTCACAAATGTTGCCAAATCTTGATTCGAAAATTATATTCTTTATATCGGAAGCTGACAATTGATTTTAACAAAACTGAATATATGCGCTACACGTGCTATGAAAACTGACTTCCATCGTTCGGGATATTGTCGATTGCTCATGATATTGATTTCTTTGAGATACATTCAGCTACAGAAAAAACAATATATACGTGACAATTGAACAGCACCTAAGATGGGATAGGCACATTACAAACATCTCCAACAGAGATATGCTATTCAGATGATATCAATTAAATATGGAGAAAATACATATTATGAATGTGAGCTTATAGTTTTGAAATGGCCGAGAACTTCTGTTCTCAAATCTCTGAGCAGTAAAAAACATTTCAGAAACTAACTACATGAAAATTGTATATTGTTTCCTCACTGGGTTAAAAATTTGGTGTGGAATCCTGGGATGTTTTTTTTTGGAGGTGGAGGAAATCCATTACGGAGAAAGTGTGGGACTCCCTGACCCACTATAAACCTCCACCTTGTAAACTCGTCCGGCTGTGGCCTCCGACGACACTTGAGCCCTCTGGCTCATTGTATCTTACCTGGTCCCGATTAGGTGCCGCTTCGAGTAACCTCCTAGCAAGAGGTCCATCTGGGCGACCCCTATCGTTTGTTCAACACTTTGAAGAGTCTTCATCCGATCGCGTCTCGGAGAATGCTCAGAGTCATAACCTCTTTAGTGCCCTGAAAAAAACCCAGAAGGCCAAAAGTTGTACTCATTCCCATTCGGTGATTGTTTCCTTCTATAGCACCCATTCCAGCAATTTCGTGCCCTGCAAAATCTTGTACATGTCCTTTGCTGGATGTGTGCTGGACGGTCTCGGTTCACCAATTGTTTGCACAAGAACTAAATGTCTTCTGCGGTCTGAAGCCCCGCAGTTAAACAGTATGATTCTGGTTTCTTGCCGCAAAGTCTGCTTGTAAGGTCGCCATAAACCAGTCCCATTTTATTTAGGTGATTTTTCACTGGCGCATGTCCAGTCATGAGCTGCGTAATAATGTTCAGCTGTTCCAGGTTTAAGGCCACCAGGTATGCTGTTTTCTTCCGACACGGGCCTTCGATGAATTTTTTTCCGTGTCTGTTTCCTGGACTATCATTCCAGTATTGTTTATGATTTTCCTGGACGGTCGTACCGATGGTCTGTCCTGGACCTGATCCGTTTTCCGATCATCTCCTAGCGAGTCCGTCAGCTTTTGCATTCCCTGATGTCCTGGCACCCAAATCAGCTTGACGCAGTTCTGTTCTGCTAGAATTGTCAGTTCCTCTTTGCATGTCCATAACAGTTGGATCGTCACTTCCTGGCTACTTAAAGCCTTCAGTGCCGCCTGACTTTCTGAAAAAATGTGGATATGTTTCTCTACCATCGCTCTCCTATTGTTTTCGTTCACACATTGAATTACGTAGACCTCTGCTTGGAATGCAGAGGTGTGAGTACCCAGTGAGTAGCTATACTCGGTTCTTGGGTTACTAGAATACACTCCTGCACCCTCACCATTCTCCTTCTTTGATCCGTCTGTGTACCAGATCTTGCCCTGTAGAATGGTGTTGTGTTTTGTGTGGTTCCATATAGTTCTAACTGATATGAATACACTGTATGACTTGTCAAACGAGAATCGTTCGGCGATGTGGTCTGATCTCATGTCTAGCACGTCTCTGCTAACGATGCTCATCTGTCCTGTCCCAACGTTTATGTTGCCCAGTGTGATTCTCAGTCTGAAGGCACCTAGTGAAAGGGAGGCAATCCCAGCAGTGTCTCCATGGGTGCAGTGGGCGTTGATTTCATTGCATCTGTAATGCCCACACGAACAAGTCTTCTTACCTTGCCCAGTTCAGCTATGGCACTCCTGTGCTGTGTCTTTGTCCAACACAACAGGAAGGCATGCGTTATGGCCGGATTCACCACCATGTTGTACAGCCAGTGTACCATGTGTGGTTCATGCCCCCATTTTCTTCTCAAAAGAGCGTCTTGCCACAATTGATGTAGTCTCTGCTTTTCTGGTCACTTTTGTCAGATGTTGGTTCCAGGTCAGCTTCGAGTCCAGTATCACCCCGAAATATTTGACCTCTCCTTTGCTCTGTATGGTTTCTTTTCGGAGTTTTAAAGATCCTAGCTCCTCTAATTTGCATCTCCGAGTAAATGTTACTATAGTTGCTTTTTGAGGATTGATGTTCAATCCCTCGAAGACTATCCATCTTGCATGCGATCCCTAACCGAAGTGTTGAATTCCACCTGAGACAACTATGTCGTCAGCGTACCCAAGGATTTCATGACCTTTTTTTTCATGGACCCCAGTAGTACGTCCATGACCAGATTTCACAGGACTGGAGAAAGAACTCCCTCCTGTGGACATCCTCTGGCTTCCCGGGCCACTACAGTCTCTTCCATTAGGGCTACATGTATAATCCTGTTTCTTAGTATCCAGGCCACGCAAGGTTCCTCGATACCTCTCCGTCTAAGAGACCCAGTTATTGAGCCTGTAGAGGTGTTATTCAAAGCTCCTTCTATATCTAGAAGGGCCGCTATCAGTACCTCATTATTTTCCAGCGTGTTTTTCACTTTCTCTACCAGTTTGTGGAGTGCTGGTTTTGTCGAACAACCGGTTCTGTGAGAATAATGTTTTCGATGCAGTGATCTTTCTACCAGGGCAGCGTCCCTCATATGCCTTTCCACCAGCCTCTCTAGGATTTTCAGTCCAAATGACATGAGACTTATCGGTCTTAGGGACTGCCCCGTTTTCTGTCCAGTTTTCCCAGGTTTTGGTATGAAGATTACTCTAATGTTCCTCCATAACTTTGGTATGTCTCCAAGAGCCAGGCTGCCTCTTTGTACCTCACAGAGCCTTCTGTGCAGTAGTTCCGTTTTCTCCTGCAGCAGTGATGGGTAAATGCCGTCTGGTCCAGGAGAATTAAATAATTCAAATGAGCTTATTGCCCACTGTACTTTGTCATAGGTTACCACCTTTTTTGCTAATGTTCAACTCCCTCTGGAAACCCTTTTGAGAGCCTCCGCTCCATTCTCATCAGCAGGTGTCTGTTCTATTCGAGCCCCAGGAAAGTGAATCTTGAAGATGTCATTCATGGATTTTTCTTCTGTGGTGGATTCTATGGAGCCTGGCGCACTCTAAAGAACTTTCAATCTCCTCACAGTACCTCCTCCAGGAGTCTCTCTTGGCTTTGTTTAGTGTCTTTTTGTAGCTGGTCAAGACTTCTTGTAGTCATCTCACCTTCCAGTTTGCTTGGAATTTTTTCCTTGTTTGCATTCTTTGTTTTGCAAGTTCAGCATTCCAACACGGCACGTTCCTGGTGAAGTTCCTTGTGATGAAAGGACAATTGTTGTTGATCGCAGAGATGTCATTGAGTTGCTTCAGTGCCATCTCTAGGTTTGTACTTATCGGTTTTTGTAATCCAGGAGGGTTGCTTTCTAGGTCTACCTTGTATGCTTTCCATTCTGTTTTCCTTGGATTCCGATAAGTGTCTGTGGTGGTGTTGCTCCTTATTTTGAAGTCTATATATCTGTGGTCTGAGCAACTCTTCTCTCCAGACACAGGACATTCCGTAACAAAATTACTAACATAGGTGGAGTAACTCCCTTCTGTTTTTTTTTCATAGCAAAGGTTGGTTTGTTACCCAGATTCAAAATCTCTAATTTGTTTGCTACTGCGGTGCGCATTTGCATCGTAGCCGATTATCACCTGCAGTCCTTTCTGCCCGCAGTACCTCATCAGCGCCTCCACAGCCTTCGTGGGTGGTAGTTTAGAATCATCCGAAGAGAAATAGACCGATGCAAGAATCAACTCCCTCGACCCATAGTCTTCCCTGATCCTTAGCTTCGAAGCTGTCAAATCTTCTAAACACAGGTTCGCTAACGGCAGTATTTTAATATACAGGTCCGGGGGATCCCAGTGGATCTGCTATATACTAGCTCTCCGCTCACCCTTCCCAGACCTTCGATTTCTCCCTGTCGGGTCCATGGTTCCCGAATAAGGGCCACTTTGGTGTCCCTCATAGTCCCTACAAGTACTGCCGTGGCAGCCTTATAGTGTTGAAGGTTTTTCTAGATGACTCTTATCCCCCCCCCCTTCATGTCTTTGTTTGTCCACCGAGCAGGCCAGTAGTTGTCCTTCTTCCTTCTCGGTGTTTTGGCTTCTCGCGGTCCATATGGTTCCCACGAGTATGAGGAAAAGAATTGGTCCAGCCCTGTGATGCCCCCTGCACAGGCATAAGGCTGATCAATCCAAAATTTCCAAGCGGCGAATATCCGCACTCAGCACGCCCCCCGACCACCAGTGGCTACCAACAACGCGTCTCACCACAGTGCATAAGCAAACAAATAATCTGTATCCACCCGTACACCACGGTGAAAACGCGCCATCGACCACCACCGATCTGGGGGGCCAACCAAGTGGGGACCCCTACCACCCAAAAGCGAATGTGCTCCTTTATTTGTGACCCCCGGTGCCATTTATCCCTCACCACGGCGCTCACAGCTCGGATTTGGGATCGTTTGCCAGAGCCTCGTTGGTCGAGTCGCGGTCGCCCACGAATGTCTACACATTACACGCATTCGTGGCGCAGTCGCGGCTTGTTCATCCCCCCCCCAGGGGTGAGGTTGGACTCTGTGGAGCTCTAGGATGGGGTGGTGCTCTCGATATTCACCTACAAAAATTATTCAAACTTCCTAAAAATCATACCAAAAATAAAATTGAAAATTAAAAAAACTGTAATTCGACTGCAGAAAAAATTGAATGACCTGAAGAGTAAGGAACAAGTTAGGTGCTATCATCGTCTTATTGAGTAGGCAAGTCTTTTGATTTGATAGGTTATGTATTCCTGTTCACTCAGTTCTATTGAAGTCTGACAGTTTCTCATTAATAACGTTAAGTCGGGTCTACACTATGCGTATTCCCGGAATGCGTATTTCGGCTGCGTGTTTTCGGCAAGATGACAACACATTGTTTCAATTGGGATCATTCATAAAATAACAAAAAAATTAAAAATTTTTTTTTGTAGGAGAATATGTTTGACATTAAATAAGGATATATTGGAAGGGAGAAGTTGAGACTGCTAAAATCATTATTGATATTCAATATTGAACGTTATTTATATTTATGATTTCATTTGACATCCCACTCGATACGGTGGCAAAAATAAAATTCAGAGACCGTGGTTTAGGCGCAACGGTGGAACATTCGTAAATACAAACATACATAGACTGCTTGAATCATAATCCTTCGTTTTCGGCTGTGCCGTAGTCGGTTAAAACATGAATTATTCAACTGAAGAATTACTTAGAGAATCGAACATATCCGACTCAAGGTCATTCTACCTTCATAACCAATTTATACTTTTAAGAACTAAAATGGCATCCCGCAACCATTGAACCAAACTTACCAAACAAGGCAGAAAACTCAATTGCACACAAAAATAAGTGCGGCTAAGAGGAATATTAGTTGGACAAATCATACATATTCATGTGAATTTTTTATTAACCGATCTCCAGAAAATCTCAAAAGACAAATATTCATTTTGGATTATATCGATTTTATCAAGAAACGACTGAAATTATACATACACAGCTAACAGAGAACAGATAGCCATAATTTTCATAATTATTATGATTATATGTAAGCTATTATGAGAATTATCAAATGAGATCTACTACTTCATTTTCATTCTAGAAATAAAGAATTTAGATTTCTTACATGTCACTTTATATCAGCTACAAATCCATTCATACAACACTAACTTGCCGTAGATGAACTAGTGTACTAACTGAATTCCCATGCACAACCTCGAGTTTTTATGGGATTCATGTTTTTTACCATTTGGTTTGAATCTTATTGTATTCTCAAATTGGTAAAAAAAATAATTTTCATATTTATCTATTGACTTCCAACGTCTAGGAAATGATGAGTGTAATACATAGAGACGGACAGTGCGTGATCAGTAATTCTTAACCGACGAAACCAAAAAGAAGGCGGTTCTCTAGTCGACGCGTATATTTTTTTTTATGTATGACCACGCGAAAATTCCTACTGAGGAGTCCGATTCTGATAATTCTTCTTTCATTGGATAGGGTGTACTTCGAAATTGGTCCCATTTGAATTCAAAAATTGAAATTCACTCCTAAGGGTAGCGAAATGAAGAATAATTATCACTCACCCTCTGAACTCTGGTTCGTTAACCGATTCTATCAGGCATAACTTTGTACTGGATCCTTCGATTTGAATGATTTTTGATTATTCAGATAGAGAGTACCTCATAATTGATCATACTTGGATTTGGAGTGGAATTATTCACCCTTACGGGTGGAAAAATGGGGGATAATTGATTTTTCACTTGTGAACATTGGCACACATATGTCGTTGACAATGACAGATCACTATTGTCATTATTTTTGTTCTCCTACATCCGTCACAATCATTATATTCTATGAGATGATGAAATGATATACGAAGTGATGAAATAAACTAACCAGAACAACAAAAATAATTTATATTACAACAAATAGTAAAAGTAGTTAATCATATCATTCAACTGGTGATAGTTGAAGTGAGGTGAGTAAGTAAGTATTTTGGAAGTAATCAAAAAACAAGTAGGCAGTAATTAGTAGATTTCAGCTACAAAAAAATGAAAAAGAAAAACTTTTTAACAAAAAATCAAACCGACGAAATACGGAACTGAAAATTAAAAAATAAAATAAACCTTCTTAGTCTCAATAACTGAGCTCCTACGCTAATGTAAGTAACTAATTTTGAGTCGGCGCCAAACGAACAATCAACGAAGATCATCAAATTACTTCCAAAAAATCATCAGAATGTCACCGCGCAACTCGATGCCATCATTTCACGCCCTTCATTTGCTTGTTTGTTTGGCACCGACTCAAAATTAGTTACTTACATCAGCTTAGGAGCTTAGTTATTGAGACTGAAAAGGTTTATTTTATTTTTTACTCTTCAGTTCCGTATTTCGACGGTTTAATTTTTTGTTAAAAGGTTTTTATAGAGTGTGAGAGTAGAAAAAATTGTAATAAGCCTTTTCCAAATATTTTCGATGATTCAGCTTCTGAATTCGCATTTCTCATTCACTTCACTGGATATTCTATTATTATCTGTTGATTATTTTTCGACGTTCCTGGTAACAAATGGAAACATTCAATTCAAATCATTCATGTAGGTTTTGGCCAATCAAAACATTATTATAGTGGAAATATTCTACCTGGAAGATTGCCGCGGAAATAATTTGTGGTATTTTCAACCGACGAAATCCAAAAGGGGGGGGGGGTTCTCTAGTCGACGCGTATCCTTTTTTTTATATATGACCACGCATAACTTTTTACAGAGTAATTCAATTCTGATGTTTTTTTTTTCATTGGATAGGGTGTACTTTGAAGTTGGTCCCATTTGGATTTGAAAAGAAAAATCCTTACCTGAGGGTAGCAAAATGGAGGATTTTGATCGTTCACCCTCTGAATTTTGGTTCGTTAACCGATTCTATCAGGCATAACTTTGTACTGGGTTGTCCGATTTGGATGATTATTTTTTTATTGAATATTGTATACCGCATAGTTGATTATATTTGAATTTTGGATTGAATAATCCATCCCTATGTGTATATAAATAGGGGATGATTGATTTTTCACTTGTGAATATTGGCACACATATGTAGTTGACATTGACAGATTGCTTATGCCATTTTTTTTGTTTTTCCACATCCGTCTCAATAATAAAATTATATGGAAGGATGGAATCATATACAAAATGATGGAGTAAACTAACCAGAACTTTCAAAAATAATTTATATAATATAACAATAAATAATAAATAAGTAGATAATCATATTATTCGACTGTTAATAGTTGAAGTAAGGTAGGTAAGTGAGTATTTTGGAAGTAATCAAAAATTGAATACGTTGTAATTGGTAGATTCCAGCCACAAAAAATTTTTAAATAAAAACTTTTCAACAAAAAATTGAACCGACGAAAAACGGAACTGAATAGCAAAAACTAAAATGAACCTTCTTAGTCTTGATAACTAAGCTCCTAAACTAATGCAGGTAACTAATTTTGAGTCGGCGCCAAACAAACAATCGACGAAGATCATTGAATTTCTTCAAAAAAATTATGAAGATGTCACCGTGCATTTCGATGCCATCATTTCACGCTTTTCCTAACTCATTCGCTTGTTTATTTGGCGCCGACTCAAAATTAGTTACTTAGGAGCTTAGTTATTAGGACCAGGAAGGTTTATTTTATTTTTTGCTTTTCAGTTCCGTTTTCCGTTTGAATAATTTTTCGTTGACAAGTTTTGTTTTCATTGTCTGACAACGTATATTTTAAATTTGAGGCTGTCATCAATTCCCATGAAAAGTGAGAAATGAATCAAAACCTGTTTAGTACTTTGTATCATTGTGCGAGGATATGTGTTTATGATCGTAACACCAAAAAATAATTTATAGAATACCACATGAGAATTCGATAGAGTAGAAAATAATTCTCCAGATTTCTTTCTCAAACTTGTTGCCATTTGGCGATAGGCGAGATCACTAATTTCTGGAAAAAATACCACAATGTGCAGAACAACGAGAAAATATTTTTTTTTAATTTTTTTTTGTTTTCAAAAAAAAATCTTAAAGAAATGTTCCTGTTTGAACACTGCGGAAACCACGCCTGGATGTGTCGTAGCAAGTTCAGATCTATCGCCGATTGCCGAGTGCGTGAGATAATTACAGAGTTGTCAAGCGTTATTCATAATATTTTTTCACAATATGAACAGGCTGAAAAAATAATGACAGCACTCGGTATACATACATATTATTCGAGAATAACTAAATCAAGAACAGCTAACAAATATCATCTTAATATATACACTCATATTATTAAAGAATAACTAAATCAAGAACAGCTAACAAATGAGAAGTCTTCATCTCAATATAACACATGCTGACACAAATTCTGTTTCATTCATAAGTTGAAACAGAATAACATTTCCTCAGAAGTTTCTCAAAATAGTGACATAATATTTCTCCACAATGTGAGTAGGCCAAAAAATAATGATATAGCACTCGGTATACATACTATTCAAGAATCAATTAAACAAGAACAGCTATCGATTACGAAGTCTCCATTTCAAAATAACACATGCTGACACAATTTCTGTTTCATTCGTAAGATGGAACAGAATAACATTTTCTCAGAAGTTCCGCAAAATAGTGACACTGGCAACTCTGGAAAATGCCAAGTCAGTAGACTTATGACGTCAAAAGAAGCGGCAATAGCGCTGTGTTTGAATGTCTTCTAGGACAAACCATGCATACATAATATTTCATCACTATGTTTCAACTTCAAGCACATATGAAGCAAATTTGCGAGTTTGTGATCTCGCCTATAGCCTATAGAAAACGGGCGAGCGTGTGAAAGGAACTGAGTAGTGGGATGGGGTGGCGAAGCGTATATATAGTTATACAAGCGAGCTGCGCGTAAGTTATGAATCTGCTGCTCTACCCCTACTACTCAGTCGCTTTCACGCGTGCATTTCTCATCTATTCCGCAGAATTTAGCACAAAATGAGAATGAACATTTTGTAGTACTAACTATGTGTATATGTGTTTATTGTTACCAAATATTCTAGGTTATACTTCACTTCTTATTTTATATTTGAAACCACATGCACACGAAATCAGATGAAATCACGTACAAGCGATAGCTTCTTTGGATCTTTAGTTACTGTGATATCATCTGTTTATTCACGCCCTCAGTAATGTTACTATTATTACTATTGCTAAAACTGATTCTATTGTAAATTCCATTTGTTATATTGTAAAAATTTCAATTCTTGTAATAATTTACATTGTGCTCACTATTTGAAGAATAAACATTTTTATTACTTTTTTATTATTATTCAACTGTAGTTCTACTTGCAACATCATTTTGAAAAAGAGGAAATCGAATCACCTATGACGCATCCATGCTTCTATGTCTACTATGTGATCCGCCTCTGCGCGACTCACTACGCACATTAATAAGCCTAGAGAAAAACAACCTATCTCATACGTATATGTTCCTGGATCACTATATCCACCCCATTTGTTTTCTGTGCGCTGGACTTTATGCAGTGTTCTCTGCTTAGGATTCTAAATCAACAGGGGAATATAACTGAAAGATTGCGGGATATCGTAGGAGTTGGAGAGTAGTTCCTTCATGCTCAAAAATTTTCTAGATTCGTTTTTGCTACCTCCAAAAATAATATGATGTTTTGTTCAACAAAGTCTATTCTTCCATTTGGGATATTAAATCGGTACTGTTCTTGAAAGATTGAAGGGTACCGTTGAAGTTGAATTGAGTTCCCACATCTCTATAAAGTTCCCAGATTTGCTTTTGCTGTTTCCAAAATTGGTATTTTTTTTTTATGTTCTGGTTCCCACGAAGAGGGATATCCTGTAATGTTCAGAGAACATCGTGGGAACCAAGGGAAAGAAGGTAGGAGTTGGTGTTCTTCTTAAATTTCTGGAGGTTGTATGCCTCGGGGAACACCTCCCTAGGCAATGAGTTCCAAAGCCTCGCTGTTCGTTGGATGAACGAGTCTTTGGAAAGTGATGTTCTGCAGGTCTCCAAAGTGACCACGAAGGGGTGTGATGACTGAACTTGACGGGTTAGTCTCGAAGAGACTGCCAAAGCAGAAACGATTGTTGATATTTCAGAAGAGCATCGCCCATGAAAATATCTATAAAATAGAGACAAATCGCCAACTTTTCTACGGTGTTCCAGACAAGTGAGCGAGTTTGTAAGCGAGGCATCACCGACGAGACGAATTGCCCTTTTTTGGACAGAATCCAATAGCCTCAGGATGTGTTTAGGTGTCGCGCTCCAAATATGGGAACAGTATTCCAGGACAGGTCGGATCTGTGCCTTATAGATCATAAGCAGCTGGGTGGGGGTGAAATAGCTCTTGGCACGAAACAAAAAACCAAGTTTTGGGATGCACTTTTGGCAATGGACCTCACGTGATTTTCCCAGGAAAGGTTATTGCTGATAGTAATACCAAGCATCGATATGGATGACTTCAGTAGTATGGTTACTCCTGACAAAGTTATGTTAGCCACAGTGAGATCGACTTTTCTAGAGAAAAGACATGCTTGTGTTTTGTTTGCATTGAATTCTACCAAGTTATTGTTTCCTCACTCGAGAATTGTTGCTAAGTCCATATTTAAATTATTAACATTTCTTCCTCGTTCATTTCTGGTTTCACGGGCTGATATAGGGGCCCTGGAAGAGAAAGCGGTATGGGGGGTACTATCATCGGCAAAGCTGTGTACTGGACATGAAGCTGCTTTCAACAGGTCGTTGATGTGAAGTAGAAATAGTGTTGGTGCGAGAATAGATCCTTGCGGAACACCAGCATTTATGAGAAGAGTGTCAGATGAAACTCCATCGACCACTACATGGAGGGACCTGTTTGAGAGAAAACTAGCAAGCAGAGAACACAGCTGGGGGGGCAAGCCATAAGACGGAAGCTTGGCGAGGAGTCCCTGGTGCCAAACTCGATCGAACGCCTTGGAGATATCTAATGCCACAGCTAAAGTTTCTCCATACTTTTCAATAGATAGCTGTCATATATGTGAGACGTAAGCGAGCAGGTCACCAGTTGATCTCTGATGGCGGAAGCCATATTGCCTATCGTTGACAATTCCTGAGTCTTCCAGATATTTCATGAGCTCGATGTTGATGGCTTTTTCCATGACCTTTGAAATAATAGATAGCAGTGCAATAGGTCTGTAGTTGCTGGTAGGGCTTTTTTGCCTCTTTTAGGGACTGGCTGTACTCTTGCAATTTTCCAATTGGACGGAAATACCCCCAAATTGTAAGAGTGGTTGAACAACTTGCAAAGAACAGGTGTTAGTTCGGGGGGCACATTTCTTGAGAACAATCGGCGGGATTCCGTCAGATCCACAGGCTTTGTTGGTGTTGAGACCCAGCAAAATCTTCCTGATAGTACGTTGGCGAAAGGTGATCTCGGGCATGTGACTGTCAATAGGTGTAATGTTCGGGGGTTGTTTTCCCGATGAATCCAGAGTGGAATTTCCAGCAAATAGGTGCGCAAAAATATTGGCTTTTTCCTGGGCAGTCGTTGCTAGTGTTCCATCTTCTTCGGTTAGAGGAGGAAATGAGCTGGAAGTGAAGTTCCTTCCCACAGCTTCGACGAAAGACCAAAATGAACGGGATCCGTTAGGACATTCAGCAAGTTTTGATATTATTTTGGCATTGTGGGCATCTTTTGAGCATTCTATTGTCTCTTTGCATATGCCTCTAGCCTCAACATATGCTGCTCTGGTCTCAGGGCCCGGATTTTTCAGCCATCGATGGTATGCTGCCTGTTTGGAAGCCCCAGCTCTAGAGCAGTTTCTGTTAAACCAGGTCTTATCCGGTGATGTTCTTCTTTCGGTATTCGGTATGTAGGTTTGCATCACCAACATGATGATTTCAGAAATTGTCTCAGCACATTGTGTTGGATCTACTGAGGAGAAACAAACTCTCTTTCATGGAAACGCTGAGAAAAACATACGAAGACCTTCCCAGTCGGCCGAATTGTAATGCCACATGAGACGGGGTGGTATTGTGCAGCTCGATGGTAAATGGAAAGAGCATGTTGTGGAGATGAGGGTGTGATCAGAGTTTCCAAGTGGGGCACAAACTTCTATTCTATACGGGTCAGGATTGGTGGTGAGGAAGAGATCTAGTGTATTGGCAGACTGGTTGTTGACATCAGGGATGCGGGTTGGTAGCTCGACCAGTTGTTCTAGACCATGAGTGATGGCGAAGGCCTCGGCTTGACGACCCGCATCATCTGTTTTGTTAGAGAATTTGAGCCAGGCAGCGTTATGTACATTAAAGTCTCCCATGATTATGGTTTCAGCTGTTGGATGGTTCTCCTGAATGTAGTCCAGTTTGAGTGATAAAAACTCAAAGAGGTCGTTATATGAAGGTTCATTAGGTGATAGGTAAAGGCAGCAGAGGAACTTAGTCAGTTTGGTATCAGATAGCTTGAACCACATCACATCAAAGTCTTTCGGTTCCAAACTCTCTTCACGCTGGCATGAAAGGTTAGCCTTAGCGTAAAGGCAGACTCCACCTTTGAATCTGAATCGAGAATGGAGTTCGTAACCAGGACAGAGCATTTAATAATAATAATAATAATAATAATTCGTTTATTGCACACCATTCATAACATTTAGAAAAAAAAAATATATATTTATAAATCTGTAGGTAGGTACCTATGTGATGAGCAAATGGCCTTTGGTTCAGATTGCTAAGTTACCTCGCATCTGATCTTCCACCAAGGCCTTCATTTGAAAAAAGTCATGTTGATAGGGCCGAGAAGAAGGATGAGATCAGCGAAGTAATGGACCTTGTTGGTGGACGAGTTCACTTGTGTTTCTGTTAGAGCCAGAATATCCGGTTTTTTCGTCTGTAGGTGATGGTGGACGTCATTGATGTTCTTGTTGAGTCCGCGGATGTTTGCAAAAATTAATCTTTAATGTTGAGTCCCCTCGAGTACCTCTCGCCCGAATGGAGAGAAGTATGATTGAGTTAGTTAAAAGACATTCACCATGAAGGTAAACATATACAACAATATATGATGCACAATAGCATCAATAAAGTATCCCATTTCGTGATTCGATATCGAAATAACTTTCTGGTGTTATACTGGGCATTTTTGTAGGCACAGCTCTGCAACATTCCTGGCAGAATATGGAAAATATCGATTTGTTGAAAATATGTTCATAAAATCGGATGTGGAATCATCTGCGACTGAAAGATAAACTCTAGTCACTATCTTCCATCGTCAAGATAACCTCTTGTGGGGTATTCATGTTGAAAGTGGAATGTTTCCCTTTTCAATGGGAATTATCATTTTCGAAGAAGGCATATCGGTTGGAAGATAGCCAACTGAGTGGAAAAATATAACTGATGATGATGATTTATTGCTGTGAATTAATATTTACCCCGAAGTGAATTGAAGAGTGATTATTTTTGGAAAACTCAGTGTACATATGACTTGTTGTGATTGTTGAATGACCTGATGTTCTCTAATTCTTTATAATGTTGACATTACAGAAAATGTCAAAATTCACTGAGTATTAAGTTTATAATGAATTACGTCAGACGCCTGGAAAATTCAGATATATTCTTATTATATGATAATGATGAACGGTTTATCAAACACATACTGATTATGATTGAAGTATACAATGGTCATCATACAACATTAGTTTTTCAACGGAAGATTAACATCCAATGAGTCGAAGTTTTAAGGCAACTAGCCTGTATGTGACACATACTTATTTATTTATTTCTCATTTATTCATTTAGCTTTCGTTGATTCCTCCTTTTATATATAATATATATATATATATATATATATATATATATATATATATATATATCTGGTGACTGATATATAAATGTTAGAAAATATATCACCACACAAATAGTCGGATGAAATGCGAAGATATAGAAATGAAATGAATAAATAATCTGTATCTTTAAATTTGTTTGTTGAAATACTGCGATGAAAATAGGAATAAAAAAAGGGTTGAATTTTGGACCAAATAATATGAATGAAATTCAGTAATAGAACAAATGAAAAAATTTATAACCTCAATTCTATCCTTTCGATGTATTCACCCATGGATTAGATTGAAATGAATTCATCAAGTTTCTCCTTCAATTGATGGATATTCGTAATTTCTATTGTTTTTTTTTGTGGAATTCGAAATAATGTAGGTGCTATATCAGCAGAACTGCCTAGGCCAATTGCTTCAATTTAAAATGAATTTTTGTTTCGAGTATAACGTCTCCTCGTAATGAAGTTGAGGAAGAGGTTAGTTCCGTTTTACTTTTGAGTTTATGAACTTCAATGTAGCGCCATAATTCCGCTCCATACAAAAAAAAATGTATTTCAGAAATAATTAAAATTTTCAGTAGGGTTACGAGTAAGGTTGGTTTATACAGCTTTCAAATTCAGTATTTTTCTAGAAATAACAACCGATTCATAATTGAATATGTTCACGACTTCGGCAGGAGGTCGAGTCGGGATAATAATTTATGATACTGAGTTGAAGAGCTCCATATCAAGAAGTGTTGAAAATTCAGAGAAGAAACGAGATGCGAAAAGTTATTCAATATGTTGATTAACTCATGAAAAAAAAATGGTAACAAAGGATCTAGTGCACCGATATATACATCATAATAATGTAGAATTGGGTGAGATAATTGAGTTGAAGTGGTCCATAACTATCAATCTGAGTGCACCACTGATGATTGTTTATCACTCACGGGAGAATAAGGGATATGATGAAGTATCCCGTACAGTTTAAATGTTTCATGGTGAAAGTAGCATCTTCATGGTATACATTCTATAAGAGATTCTTGAAAGGTTTCTAGTAGAGTGGGAGCCATCTTCGTTACAGTATTGATTCGAACTCCATTGATTTGTTTGAGTTATATTCAATGACAATTCGTTGGGTGGGGTTCGATAACATCTCACATGACTCATCATCAGAACAATAGAATGAATGAATATAAACACCATACTAATCAGATGGATGAATGCAATGCTGAAAAGCAGATTCATTGTAGCTGCTCTCGGAGAGAAGAGGTCAGAATGACAGCATGAAAAGGTTTCCCCACAGGCGAGGTTCTATCGCCTTTGCTGTGGTCAGTGACCGTGGAAAATCTGCCAGTAAAACTACATGAATCTGGAATAACAACTCAATATCCTGGTCTACTCAATATCAATATGCCGGTCGTAACTATTAGGGGCAAACATGACGAGATGATATCCAATCGCATGCAAAATATAAGAAGGTGGTGCGCAAAAGACGGACTGGATATCAAACCAAGCAAAACAGTGCTGGTTCCATTCACAAGAAAAGTAGGTACTGCAAGCCCCGCCCCTAAATGGAACTCACTTTTTCCAAAGTAGTCAAATATTTGAGCATTATAATCTACCGAAGACTAACAGTCATATCAATCTCATTCCTTCCAAGCTGCAACGGCAACCTGAACGTGCCGCAGAATATTTGGCAAGGCATAGGATTTGAAGCCAAAAATTTTATATTGATCATACCAAACAATCATGAAGCCATGGTCACCTATGCATCATCAGTATGGTGGTCAAAAATCCAATGAAATTCGGCACCAATCAAGCTGCAGGAAGTGCAGTGGTTAGCCTGCTTGGGGATCACAGGAACAATGTTTACATGTTTACATACCCCCTGCAGCATTGGTGATGCTGAACTTTCAGTCACTGCTCTTGTGTGTAGTGAAAGGAGCGGCAATCAGGAAAACTGGGAATCTGACTGGACTTTTGGAAATTCACAAACATATTTTCCTAGAATCCAGGTATAAACTATCAGGTATCATGCCAGCTAGGCATTTCGAAGGGGTGATGAACAGCCACCAAGTATTTACAACGAACAGGCATCAACTAGAAATGCATCCATCAGTTTGGTATACTGATGGATCCAGGAAAAGGTTGAAGTGGGAGTAAAGGGCCCTAGTTTCAGGCTCTCGGAAGCACTGGGTGAATCCCTAACGAATTATCAAGCAGATATCCATGCTTTACGAAGTTGCATCCAAGAATGCTCCAGGGAGCAAAGATCTATATCTTTCCGAATAGCCAAGCAGCACTCAAAGCTCTAAAGTAATACACTTGTCAGTCTGGACTAACTTGTGACTGCAAACTCTCCCTGAGACAACTGGCTACGAACAATCAGGTCACTCTGATATATGTGCCAGGTACACAAGGAAATCAAAAGCAATAAGGAAGCAGTCAGTCTAGCCAAGAAAGGGGCAAACACTCGATTTCCTAGTCCAGGACCCTTTTGTGTTATTTTCAAAACCCATATCGAAGATGAGTTTTGGCGCTGGAAAGCTGACCGAATCAAAATCCACTGGGATGAGGTTTCCGGGCAAAGACAAGCGAAAAAGTTTCCGAGCCAATCGCCAAAAAGCTCAGCAGCTTCTCGAGTTGGCAAGAAATACTTTGAAATAATAATGGCACAACTCACCAAACATTGTCCTCTAAGGTTTCACCTCAACAAAAATGAAGAAACTGCGAGATAGCTGATTTGCGAATGCCTAGCGCTGTTTTGAAAAAGTTTCGAGTTTTTCGATGGGGTTTCATCAACACCCCCTGACATCAGGAACTCAGCTATCAAGAAACTGATATACTTCGTTAGGGGTCTTGGAATCCTGGATCTTGATCAGATGAAGGATAATGTATAGAAAACCTTCTGAGAGGCTGACGAGCAATATCGATCCCCGTACAATCTACAATGTTAGATAGATCAGGGACTAAATTCACGGTCCCCTCATCCACAATCAGAGCTCAAGTAAAAACATATGTTTGTTAGTCAGCTTACTTCTGGAGAATCATCCAATACATTTTCAGTTCATCAGAAAACTAGAAGAGTTTGGTTCAGTAAGAGAAAGTCCAGATTCCAGTGAAGGCATTACAGTGACTTCAAAGTCACTGATGGATGGTGAGTGAAAGTAGTTTCAACATTCTCCGGTGGATATCCTACCTGCATTGTACATTCAGAATTATGAATTTTAGAGTCGAATTGAAATTGGCAACTATTTGGATAATATGAAAATTACATGATTAAACGGGCGGTCAAAAGTAATTTCATTATCGTGCCTCTCGTTGAACATTACTAACACGGTTATTCATTTCGACATATTGTTGACTATTATATATGTAGCTCATCTTGAGATTTATCATATTATTTCCCAAACCAATGTTTTCTGAGGCTTCTAACAACTTTGGATTGCTCAGAGTATCGAATGCCTTTGCTTAGTTGGAAATAATATAAGTCCATTCACAAGATGTTATTATTACAGAATAAACACTAGAATTCTTGTTGGAATGTAGCTAAAGTAAATAAACTGGAAAAAGTCACCAAAGGTTAACCTGTGCGTGACATAAATACACAAATCAATATGAGATGAACCAATAATAGTAATAAATATAACATTATACTAATTACTAATTAAAATCAACGAGTAAAATCATTAATAATATAAGTTATATTGATTAAAATCAACGAGTTAAATCATTAAGATCGACAAGTCCGATAAATAAAGTAAATTGATATAGAAGGAGCGTTTATATTGGTACAAGTAATAATGAAATAGGTATAAGTATACAACCAGGGAACTATCTGTTTATTATATTATTCTATGAATCATTTCTCTAGAGTTTTCAAAAATGGGAAACTTTTGAGGTGGTATTTGAAGTTTGCTAATTTTTTTGTATTTTTAATATTATCTGGGAGTGTGTTATAGAGTTTAGGGGCTAGATAAGTGTAGCATTTCTAGCCAGTCGTTTTCTTGGTCTTTTTAAGTACGTACATTTTTTTTTTATTCCGTGTGTTGTATTCATGATTGATATTTTTAAGTTGATGCACATTTTTATGTTGGTAGATGTTTGTAAAATAATAGTAGAGCTGCCGTGTGTCCATTATATAGCTTTCCCGAAATAGATTGTCGGTAAAATCTTTTTTATATATAACTTTGATGATTTTTTTTCGAATAACATCAATATTTGTCAAAGTAGTTTTTCCAACACTTCCCCATGCTACTATGTACCATATGTAGCATCTTAGGATTGAGAATATCTCGTAGAACTTTAAATTTGTGTAATAAGAATCTAACTTTTTCAATAATATGTTTAACGTGTTTGTCCCATCTCAAATTGGAGTCCAAGACGACTCCCAGGTATTTAAATTCATTAACAGCATTTATATGTGCGTTATTTAGAGTTTTTATTGTTTGGAAGTCCGGTGATGTTCTACTGTCAATATAAGTGGGAAGGAACGATGTTTTTGCAAAGTTTATGGTGAGTAATTTACTATTGAACCATTTTTGAATGTTAGCAAGATCTTTTTCTGCCAGGGTTTCAACTATTTTCCAATTTTCTTCTTTGTAGAAGATGAAAGTATCATCCGCGTATGCTATGATTTCCCCGGCTGTAGGAACTGAGGGAAGATCATTCAAATAAATGTTGAAAAGGACTGGTCCCAGCACGGTTTGAAGAATATACGTACTTGTCTTCATTCTATATTCTTATATATTTCGTATATATATATATATATATATATATATATATATATATATATATATATATATATATATATCGATCGGTTGGAATACGAACTGACCCTGCAATAATGAGGTTGGCTAGTGAATATAACATGAAATCAACATATAGTGCTAGTACCTAGCGTATAGTACCAAATAAAATATGTAATATATGTAATAAGAAGGAACACAAACCATTGCAGTATATTTCAGTTGACTGCCCAATTCGTTTTTCTTTCAAACCCTCAGATGGTCACTGACATATTATAACAAGATGTATTCACCTTTTTTGAAAATCTCGCAACTAAAGAAGCAAAGAATGCGTATTCGTTTCTCAAATATACACAAACTGGATCGTTTGTTCTCAATGAATAAAATACCCATACTCATTCATGCATATGTCATGTTATGTCTTTTCTAGAATATTTGAGATTCACATCTTTTTGGTAGAATTCAAAAGAAATACTTCATGTTTTTCGAGGAATGTTGCTATAATCAATCAACTCAATCATTCACTCAAAATTAATAATTTCAGTGGCCTCCCAGAGGGTAATCTAATTAATAATAGGACAAATTATTGTACGCCACTGTTTTTGTATGTTTATTTTTTTTTACATTCAGCAAATGAAAATAAAATCTTTCCTATTTTTTTATATCTCGCTTCGTTTTGGAAAAAACATTTAAAAACCGTTTCCCTGCATGTAACAAGAAAAAGCGTTGCAAATGACATAAGGATAAATTTATTAATTTCATTTCATTCGCAAACAGGTGATTTTAGAAATCCACAGAAACTTCTCGAAATTACCACCATCTTTTTCAGCGCCTACTGACGTCAGATTCTGCTGGTGTGTGGTCTAGTGATGCTTGAAGAATCCTTTCCCCGAGAGTACTTTCGTCGTTGATGGGCTCAGTGTGAATTTTGGTTTCTAATTGAGGAAACTCCATAGGGGATAAGTCAGGAGAGTGTGAAGGCCAAGGAAGGGGACTGTCTCAACCGCCACCTATCCAGTTTTCCAGAAAATAGTGGTGCATCCCTCGTCGGACTTGTAAATAATAATGATCAGTCTGTTTGTCTAACTGAAACCATCTGTTTGCTCTATTAATTATAGGGATGTCATCTGACAACGGTTCGAAATGATTTCCTGAAAAATGAAGGCAAACTGGATCATTTACCTGCGGTGGTCGAAAATATGGACCGATGAGTGAGTCGTCGAATAATGCCATCCAAACGTTGCACGAAAATTCACTCTGAAAATTGCCTACTTTTATAGCACTAGAATTTTTGTGCGACCAAATGTAAGCATTATACTAATTGAAGATACCAGCCGCAGTGGAAGTTCCTTCGTCAGTACAAATCCTAATATCAAAAAATATCTCCGCGTGCTACTGGAAGGTATTTCGTCGAAGTGTTCTGAGATATTTTGTGTTCTTCTTTCATTTTGAAGGGGTATGAAAATTCCATCTGCTCGGGATCGCAATACAGTTGATCCTGCATCTCTTAGACATTGAAAACTAGTGGCAAACACTGATCTGTCTGGGAATGGCCTTATGGAAAATCTACGGGCTTACTCAACCACTGAAGCGCTCATTACCATAACCGTATCCGAAACAAAAACAATATCCGCGTATTCAGCTGCACTATAAATACTTGGCATGATTCTGCAGACTATCCATAAACACACTCAGAATACATAAAAACACAAATAGATCAATCCATATGTCAAAGGCTGTCAAACTTCGACACAAACAAAGTCCCACTTGTAGTCGAGATTGTGCCCGGATATCTTTGATCTGATTTTTGTTGAAGTAAATTTTTTCCTGTTAGATGCAGAAAAACATTTTGTATTATTCCTTTGAAAAAATAAGCAAGATCCAGAAAAAAAAAATATTTTTATTTGCCTACTCTTAAAAAAAATTAAATACGAGAAGAAAATCCGTGGCGTACAATGATTTGTCCTAATTGCATTAGATTACCCTCTGGGACGCCTATTACCCTGTATCTCGAAATCGAAGCATGTTGAAAACACATGCTTATGACAAGTAAACTCATTATATATATAAATATATATATATATATATATATATATATATATAGTGCGTTCATATAGTGTGGAAACGGTTCATTAGCTTACGAGTTAATCATTTCCAGAGGTAAAGCTCGGACATATTTTGTATTTTAGTTTTTTTTTAGTTTAAAAAAAATAAAAAATTTCCACCCTACCTTACAAGATATGACGTCATCAATATTTTATTCTAATTGAAAACCTGAGAATGACTCAGTAGTTAGTACGAGTATATTGCCAAACTTGAGTAGGCTATGAAAACATCTGAGAGCCCTTAGCAAGCAGCGAACTGACCCTGTATGATGTGAGGGCCTTGATCGCCGCTTGGCTGTCCGTGCATATCGTGATTTGCTGGCCGTGATAGCCTCTGTCGATATTCTCTCTCACACAAAAACTTCTGCCTAAAATACTGAAACCAAATAATTTTTTCGCATTCCCCTGTTTATTGGATAATCCAGCAGGACATGTTCTAGGGATTCGATTCCATGGAGGTTTCTATTACTTGATGTGAATCTGAAGGATTTCTTGCTGCTGGTCCAGGATTAAGAGATCAGTCTAACAACATACATGGGCAAGGTGGCTTTCAGGTGAGTCGGAACGTTGATTCGCAGAGGGAGGTCTTGGTAAATTGGTGTATAGAATGAGTTTGAGTCTCTCTAAATCGTAGTTCAATATCTTACTACCATGAAAGAGCCGCCTTCAAGGTAATATAACTCAGTTTTGTAGAGCGGGTCTCCAGCCGCACGCTAGAGTCAGTAGTATTCCTTGGCAGAGACAGTAATCGTTTGAAAAATTCTATTCGAGAGCGCTTCAGTATGTCCGCATATCACAAGCCCCAAACTCCAATGCCATAAGACAGGGAAGATAGAATAATTGATTGGTATAATTTTATTCTAGAATCCCAAGAGATCACTTTGGAACAAGTCAATAAATTGATGACTGCTCCGACCGATTGGTTGGCTCTCATAGTAGGTGTTTTGCACATTTAAACAAAAAGTCCGGAGGTAGAGAATTCGATACCAAGATAGGTGAATTTTTCCACTACTTCCAGATGTTCGTTGAAGAGAGAAAACTTAAGATTATTTAGATATCCGCCCTTACAGAAAACCATAATTTCAGTTTTTTACGTGTTTACTCTGTAGAGTATTCATCCAATGTTTTGAGTTTCCGAGATAGGGGAATCACTATAGATTATCAGGTCGTCTGCGTATAATAGCATCATAACACTGTCGAAGTTATCGATGTTGATACCAATATGATTTTTCGCCAGAAAATATTCTTCGATGTCGGCAAGAAGGAAGAGAATAATATCGGACTCAGTGATTCACCCTATAGAACGCCCTCTGTGATATTGTATTTTCTACTAAACTCATTCTGTATATTCACAGATATGGAGGCATTATCATAGCTATTTCTCATGATACGAATTACTTAAGCGCTGATTCCTAACCTATGGAGCTTGTACCACAGGAGTCATGGTTTACAGAGTCGATCGCTTTTTTGAAATCAACGAAGGGATGTATAACTTTCCGTCTCTCAAGCGGAGGTGAACTGAAGAATAGAATTGAAAATAAATATATTGTCAATGCACCCCCTGTCCTGAATCCCAATTGAATTTGGGGCAGTCTATTCAACAGCACAGAGGTAAATATTTTGGCAGGAGTGTTGCTTCTATAGTTGGATAGATCATGTTTGTCCTCCTTTTTGTTCATCATTGTTAGAATTGATTCGTGCCAACCTAGCGGTATCTTTTCGTTGGTTAAAATACTATTGAAAAAAGAACATAGATAAAAAAGCCGGTTTTCGGGAAGGTTTTTGGAAGAAAAAAAAGGACAATGAAGTTACAGGTAGACGATCTCTAGGACCTGCTGACCCCGCTGAGAAAACAGCTGGAAGAAATCCGCAAGGAAAATGCGGAAACCCGACGAGAGAACGAGGAGTTGAGAAAACACCTCCGCACATTTCACAACGCCGCAGCAGCTGCCTCCCAGAAGGAAGTAGCCGAAGCCATCGCAGCCCTCAGTGAAAAAGAAGCCGAAAAACCAGCCCAAGACTCACCACCGAGTGAAGACGGAAGAAAACATCTTTAAGAAAAGGTCCCTCTCAGACTCCGACGAGAAGGAGAACGAGGGTGAAGGCAACGATGATACGGAGTTCACCACCGTAACGAATAAGAGGAAAAGAGCGGCAAAAACCATTGCCTCAGCAGCCCCAGCTCGAACGGTCTCAACAACCAAAACGGCCCCCGTTGTCCAAACGGTCCCCGTCGCAGACAACAAACAAACTATTCTCGATGGCCTTCGTCCCGCAGGCAGTGACCCGACAAGACCACCACCAGTTGTTCTTAGAAACAAGGACAAGTGGCAGACCGTTTCCACATAAATGGCCAAAAGGAAAATCAACTTTCCGAAGGCCAGACTAACTTCACATGGAATAAGTATCCAAACGGAAAACGCGACAAACTGGAGGGCAGCCATGACATTTCTAGAAGCAAACGGATACAGCTTCTACACGTATTCTTCGAAAACAGAGATACCACTCCACGCCGTGATCCGGCGAATACCGGAAAACACCAAGCCAGAAAAAATGAAGGAAAGCATCCAGGATTCAGGGTTCATATTCCTGAAATGCCATCGGATGACTTCGAAACGTACAGAAAAGGCACTACCACTTTTTCTAGGGAAAGTACCAAAATTCGAAAGCCACATCTTTACGCTTGACACTTGTGTCATGCTTAAAGTCAGAGTGGAACCCCAACGGCAGAGGAACGGTGGATTCGTTTTCCAGTGCCACAAATGCCAGTGGTTCGAATATAGTGATCGGCTCAAAGCTTATATTTTGTATGATTACGTTAAAGCGGAAATTCCAAAAAATGCCTGCATTATCGTCGTAATTTTTTTGAATAATCCGAAAAATATTCTTATTCAATATCTCAACAGGTTATCCTGAATGATGGAAGATAGCGACCAAATGGAGTTTATCTTTCAGTCGCAGATGTCTTCACATCTGATTTTATGGACACCCTATTCTAGAGGAAGATACCAGAGCCGGCTATCCTATGTTATTTTAGAAGCGCCGAAATTGTGAGTATGAATATTGTGATATGTAGTTAGGAACGTTTGCAAACTTGCTAGCTTGGTACAAAAAATACATAGAAATCCTAATCACCCAAGTTAAAATATGGTAGTATTTTGATACCTAATATAGCGAGATAGCCGAGCGCTCTAAGGCGCCAGATTCAAAAGCTCTGAATCCCCACACGGTTTTCTTCTGAGAAATTGAGAAATGATTTGTTTTTGGACGACTTTCCAAATAAAAAAAAACAAAACAAATAATTTCTCAATTTTAAAGGAAAAAAATTGAGAAAAGTTCATTTAAAAAATAAAAAAACCCGACTGCATAAAAAGTGTACTTTAAAAAAGATGGAAACATGATGACCAGAAAATATTGTCAGAAAATACTCTTTCAAGAGGTATACTATTAAACTCAATACTGTTAACAATCTTACGCCGTCGGAGGCATATTCTTCAATTTAACAATGAAGATATATTATTGCCTCCGACTGCGTGAGATTGCTTACAGTATTGGGTCCAATAACGAACTTCTTAAAACATAATTAAATTATTATAAGACGGTGAATTTTTTGTGGGTGATTGGCTATAACAATAAAGACTAATTTGATTTCTAACGTGTTGCAATATTTTCTGTCGCGATGCCGGAGACTGAGTTTCACGATGAGCACTCTCTTGTGGGGCTTTTTTGGTTTAACGAGAAAGATTTGAACACGACCGACGATGTTTCCAAGCTCGTAGCGTTGTGAGTTATATAATACTCAAGTATACAACAAATACATTCAAACTGTCACCACGTGAACTGAATCATACACTAGCAAAGTACATGAACGATTTCACTCATAAGAAATGAATATACTACAACAACAATGTAGATGAATAATTCCAGTAAATAACAAGATACAGTCAAACTGTGTTCAATCAAGTGCCGATAATTTGCGAAAATTCACGACCGCAGTCGACCGGTGGGATTCCCCTATTTCTCTGTTGAGGATTTGTTAGATACATGGAGTAGTGTTAGTACGTGTTCAACTGTATTGTTCCAATATCACTACTACAAAAACATGCAGGAGGGGGCTATTACATTGTCGGTTGAGGCCGAAATAATTGGAAAATTTGACAGTGGGTGGGCAAATGTACAATTTTGTCGGGATTTCAATCTCAAAAAATTCACAGTGTCGTCAATTTAAGCAAAAAAAAATCTACCAGGATGCATGTTCTACATATTTTCTTCATAACGAACCATTTCTAGTTATTGAGTCAATCGTTATAGCCGAGTTTGAATGTACTTAATCAAGTTCCTATTAAAATATATAAGTGATAGTGTATTAAAAATGTGACAAAAACGAAATAGTAAATGAATCCGAAATGAACCAACTAACGGGCAAATTGACCAATTGTTATAACTTCTTCACAATATGACGTCTGGTAGTGGCCATATTGAATTTTGTCACCATATGGCGTCTGGTAGTCGCCATATTGAATTTTGATTATTACTGTCATGTTTTTATTCAGAATATTGCTCTGGTTGTCCCCATATCGATTTTTGTCACAACATGGCGTCTGGTTGTCGCCATATTGAATTTTGATTATTTTTGTCTTGTATTTATTCACATGATGGCTCTGTTTGTCGCTGTAATGATTCTCGATTTGATTCTTCGTTCGATTCGGTCGATTTGTTACGTTGATTGATGCACTCACATAGAGAACAAAACGACTTCATCATCTGCACAAGGCAGACGTAAAATAATGAAAACTTAAACAATAAAAAACAGTAAGAAAAGTTCTGTGTACAGAACGGAGATGCGTTGAGATGTGTCTTCTCAAGTCTATCCTATTATATCTCGCCTCTTCCCCGGGGGTGGTATTTGTCCTTTCTCGTCCCCGCTACCCGTATCGTCCAACAGTAAACAGCACATGTGGTGACAGTTCCAATATTATGGGGCGCACTTGAATATTGGGGTAACGTTCATAAACAAAAGATAAGGCAAAGTCACACCAGTCGCCATATTGATTTTTGGAACGTAGTTCCTTATCGCGCGTTGCGAACGGGGGCTAGACGGAATAAATTAAGACCAAAAGTTGTAACGAGACATTCGCTATGGCTGTAAGCCGTGAGGCGTGCGCGTGTTTCTCTGTCTGTCTCTCTCTCTCTCTCTCTCTCTCTCTCTCATAGAAAGCAAGCCAGTTATTTTCAGTTCGTCTTCCTATTTCACATTGAACAGTGTGGTGTCGCGACGATTATTTTTGTTGAGTGTATACAGGTTTTCTGTACATAATAAATAATAAAAAATAATAACAATAATGAATCCTGACAGTGTTTCTGCACAAGTTCCGGATATTGCTGATGGAGTTAGGTAAGTAGAGATTTTAAACAGACAATAATAAATGCTTATGTATTTTTAGCAAGTACGCATTATAACCTCTCTTTACTATTGTGCTAACCAATTCATACGCGTTATAATCTCTCCATTATTGTATCAGTGTACGCGTCATAACTTTAATAAATTCAAAAGCAAATTATATTTGAATATTACAATATCAATGCGTATGCATTCAGCAAGCCGTGCGTGTTCTAACCTATACGTATATATATACACACTCTGTTGTGTTTACAAAGTCCCGCGCATCTATGACGTGTACGAAAGAATAGACAGAGTGCATATATATATATATATATAAAAAATATTATTATAAATTTATTACAATTCCTTCACTAATTAATCGAAAGGAACTTCGTTCCATCCGGGTGTCTCTTGACACCTCTCAAGTTTTTCTCACAATATGGTGCCATATTGAATTTTGTTTATTACTATCATGTCTCTATTCACAATATGGCGTCTGATTGTCGCCATATTGAATTTTGATTATAACTGTTATGTCTTCATTCACAATATGACGTCTGGTTGTCGTTGGATTGATTTTTGATCACTGTCATGTCGCAAGATTGGAACAATTCGATGGACGTATGAATCATCAAAATCGGCCCACGCCTTCGGTCTCTAGAGTGCCACAAAGGAACGAACAAACAACACGATGAACATATTACCCCCCTTTGCGTTGCGCAGTCGGGTAAAAAACATTCCTTCTTCAGGTGGTTGGATCCGATCCCACGCTTTCTGTTTCGAGATCCAGAGCTAACATCTCTTAGACCGCTCGGCTATCTTGGTTCATTATGTGATAGAATATTACCATATTTTAACGAAGCTGAGTAAGGTTTCAATGTATCTTCTGTACCTTCTTTATTGTAAAAGGACCCCGCTCTCAGGCTAGCAAGTACGCATACGTTCTCAGCTACATATCATCCTATCCATATTGAAAATTTCAGCTTTGCTAAAATGACGTAGGTTTGCCGTCTCTGGGATCTTGGACTATTCATATTTCCAGACAAATAAGGTAGGCTCTCCTTTGAGAATTTTTTGAAAACCATCAAACCGAAGTTTGAAAGTGATGGGAATCAAAAAATTTGGGATGGTGGCTCCAAGATGGTGGACCAGTTTTGTGATAACGGACCGTTTCTATTCAAAATTGGTATGTCGTGGTTTTTGAAGTCAGATAATATGAATTTAGTCGATGATTATTAATTTTTTGTCAGAATTCTTAAAATGAAGATGGCAGCTGCAGGATGGCGATTGAGTTTAACTTCAGATGGTCTCCTCTTCGAAGAACTGGATAGTTCAGAATTCACAGGTAAAAGGCTTCATAATGACGATGTATTAACAAAACTGCATAGATTAAGGCGTACTTACTGAAAAAACACAAAATTAAGTAATCAATCAAAAAACCTTTTTAAAGACAAGCTTTCATTTCAATGCGCTAAAGAGTAAAAAATGATTGCTTGATTCAAAACATTGTCGCGCAAAGTTTTCAGTTCAAATACAAAAGCGACAAGCTTTTGAATCTATAACTCACGGAATAACCTTTGTCGCACATACAAAGCAATTATTCTCTTCTTTTTCGCGCATTTGAATGTGTTTTTATTAATTATTCTTTATGTTTTCAGATGGGACTGTTCCAGAAGGTGGGTGAAGTTTTTCGAGTGTATGTATATATGTATGTCTATTTCTTTGGCACGTCATGTAGCCTATGCGGTTCGATGGATTTTAACATATGAGGTGTCGTTAGATACGTCTCAATTGTAGGGGTGAAATAGAATATGATAATTATTATTATAAGCATGCGCGGGTGTCGGCGCGGAAGTGGCTGCGTGTCGAGGTGAGCGATCCGATATGGGTAGAAACGTGAGTGCAGATGTCGTAGACGTTTGCTATAAATTTGATTTTTCAGCGTCACCTATACGACATAATATGTTTCATCAATGATATTTCAATTTAAAGTATAAGAACAATTTCTATATAAATGAGTTTCCAAATTTTCGTTGATTAATATTCTTGAATCATTCGGTGGCAAAAATAAAATTAATGAGTATATGGGCATATTATTATTTTCAATTGATAAAATCAATATTTTATGAGAATATATAAACACTCTCAATAAGAACCGCTTTTCCTTAGTGTGGGTAGCCTCTACATCGTAGAGAAATTCAAGGTCACACCTCAGATGTTTCTTCTTTGTTTCTGCAGGATACATTTTAGAAGTAAATTCATATGTTCAGAGGTTATTCGTGCTTTTGTGAAATTATTTATTGAACACATGAGTGGGTATTATCGAAATTCATCAATAATTGTAAGGAGATAATGGGAAACACAAAGACAGGGGAAACTATACTTCATTTGTTTTCAGTTTGTGTTGGAAATATTTTCTTTTGTTTTTTAGTGTATTAAGAGAAATTGAATTCACATTATGAAACATTCATATGCTCTAAGATGATTTTATTTTTTCTTTATCATAATTATGTCATTTGCATGAGCAAATTCGTTTACATTGCATATTATAAGTTATACGACGTTATCCATTTGAAAATATTAATTCAGGCACTTGCATGAGCAAATTCGTTTGCATTGCATATAAGTCATAAGACGTTTCCCATTTGAAAATCATTATTCAGTCCTAAATGAACTATGTTTGTCTTTTTAAAACGCATTGATTGAATAATTCTGGAAGTTTCAGTATAACATTTTGAATTTTATAGTACTATACTCATTTATTCTTAGTTTGAGGTGAAAATATTAAGAATAGATGTATCTTTAGGTTTGTTTATCTATTTCGTCAAATGGAATTCTCATAATGATAAATATGTATTCTCTAATATATTTTATTTCATTATTTTGAATTTGACTTACAAATGACTAGACGGAGCAGGGTTGCAAAAATGAACAGAAATCAAACAAAATTTTTTGAGAATTTTGTATATAGTGCTACACTTATTTTTACATTATTAGCAACCTCGCTTGCGTTTTCTATGTTACAAATAATTACTCAATCCTAAGTGAATTTGTTCGTTTTGGATATTTTAGTTTTCAAAGCACTTTTCGCGCGTCAATTTCATCGTTGGGATCATTTGCTAGAGGAATATCAATTATTCTTAGAATGTATTTAGTTTTTGATATTATTCAAAATATTTTTCATGTTTCCACAACTATTTTCAAATAGCTCAGATCACCATTTCTGGTATCATACATGTGAAAAACATTTTTCTTTTACGCTTACATTCTACAGGAAATTTTTGTTGCATTTGCTTAGATCAAGAGAGTTGCAGCGAGTACTGCGAGTATAAGTGTTGAAAAACTCACAAAAGTAACAAAAGGGCTGCCAATACTAAAAGCAGTTTCTGAAGCAGAATCATTCATTGAATTTTCTCAATAGTGGTATAGGAATGGAAGGAATATCTTGAAAATAATTTTCCGCTCTTGCGTAACTGTATACGATCCAGCATGTGGCTGTATAAGTGGTTGCCCTCATGGCTCTCCTTCATTCCTTCATGTATTGTTTGCATAGGAAACAACTGCAGAAACACATTATCGATGGACAACAGTGAAGGCAGTCACAAATTTCATTGAAAATTTTAAACAATTTGTTTTCTATTTTGAATTATTTTAAATATTATATTACCTGAAATTGTCAGTTTTAGGATTTTTGTTTTTCTGTATCTGTACGGAAAAAGTCTTATGTAATTATATTTTTAGAATTATTTTACCCAAATTCAATGATGATTCATTCACTTCATATATATTTTTCCACGTGTGTATTATCTGACCACATGAATCCTCCAGATATGGTTTTCTTCTGAAAGATTTTATCAATAGTTACTTCCGTATCTCCCCAAATATCAGAAGGCACATATCGATGAAAACTCGATCCTGATAAGTACTTTCTAATTTATATTATCATTACTATTCGCGTAATTCGAGAAACATACCTAATGACATTAAATATAGTGATGAATATACAAATGAATGATGAAAAATATATATGAAAATCCTTTTTCTTTTGTTACAATGTATTCGTATTTAGCGGCCTCAAAAACCCCTATGTCATATGTTTCCCTCGAAAACTGGAATAAATATACAGGGTGACCCAGGGTTGCGTGCAAGCTCCAAAAAAATTTTTCTATCCAAGCTGTCGATTTGTTTTTTGTAAAACAATGGGTCCGACAATAAGGCACATTCATAAAAATATTTATATTTGAATAGAGGATGTCTCAAAATTAGATACAGAACTGAGTTCTGTTTTTATAAATGGTAACCTCTCATTTTTTGATTCGCCGCTGAATTGTCGATATAACGCGCCCTTGTTTCTGAGATTTATCTGCCATTGTTTTTGTCAAAATAGCGTTGTGCAGTGACCCACATGGAAAATTCATAACTTCAGAACCATTCAAGATAACTCAACCAACTTTTCTACAGTCGATTCCATAGGCATTAGCATTCTGGGAAAGCTATTTGAGAGTTTTTTGCCAAAGTGGGGTTCGTTGGGTCCACTTCGTCGAATATACGAAATAAAAAATGTTAATGATGTTTTCGAAAAAAAAGTCGAGATGGCTGTCGTGTACGAAGGCGTAGAAGTGCCACACTTTTTTTTATTTTACAATTCCGACTTACAAGTCGGAATTCCGACTTGTATCTCGGAATTCCGACTTGTATCGGAATTCCGACTTGTATCGGAATTCCGACTTGTAAGTCGGAATTCCGACTTGTATGTCGGAATTCCGACTTGTATCTCGGAATTCCGACTTGTATCTCGGAATTCCGACTTGTAAGTCGGATTTCCAAATTGTAAGTCGGAATTCCGACTTGTATCTCGGAATTCCGACTTGTAAGTCGGAATTCCGACTTGTATCTCGGAATTCCGACTTGTAAGTCGGAATTCCGACTTATAAGTCGGAATTCCGACTTACAAGTGGGAATTCCGAGATATATATATATATATATATATATATATATATATATATATATATATATATATATATATATACAGAATGTATCAACGTGGGTGGACGATAGCTGCTTCCCTATTTGAGATAAAAAAAAATATTCAAATAAAAGTTGTAGAAAGCAATGGAAGCTATGTTTCAAAAATAACTTCCAACATACAGGATTTTCGATAAACGTGTGACTCATCAAAGTTGTGTTTTTTCAAATGAAATATCCTATACATTTTCACTCGATTGAATCCCTTTGGAAGAGAGTTTCTCAAAAAAGGTGGTATGAGTTTATACCAGGTGATTCGGGAGTTATGTTGTAATTTTTGTTACAAAATGGATTCATTCGACACCAAATATATAAAAATCAATAATTTGCGATAAGAGAATTTTGCAACACAATATTCTTGGAAATAACGTATTTTCATTTTCTATTCATACTTTTGCCGAATAGCTCTTCCACCATACAGGGGTAACCAAACTCGGGATCCCTTTTTTCTAAGTTTTTTCAAATAGAGCCGCCTATAAATAAGGCCAGACCAGAATACCACTATGTGTTTGCAGAAAAAGTAGTGTTTGCCTACTTAATTTCCATCCCAAATGTATCTAATTCTCAAGGAAAGTATGAAAAAGTCATCATAACAGCAATAACGATTTTTTATTCAATGCAGGACAAAAGAGGTAACAAAGTGAACTCAAATAATTTAAAAAAGCGTAAATTCACAGGAGATGTTCGAACAATCTCCCATTTTGAGCTATCTTCGGACATCAACTGAAGTTGATCTTGTAATAGAGCGAAAAATTTCTCTAATTCTATTCTTTATATCTTCTGGTGTCGTTGGTTTCTTGCGTTAGACCTCTCCTTTATCATATCCCCAGAGATAGGAATCTAGGGAAGTGAGGTGTGGGGACCTTGCTGATCACTGATTTGGTGTGTTTTTTGGTATCCATTTATTTCTGCGCCATCTGTTTAAAAATCTTCTTATCCGATTTTGATTGTGAGGAGGCGCGCTATCATGGTAATATAACCTCTGTCTGGTGTCAATCGGAACATTCCCCAACAAATTTGGTGAATCATTTCGGAGAAAATATCTGTGAATTCTTTTTATCAATATTCTGTTCACGGAAGTGTGACTCACATTTGGCTCTTTTGCAATGTTCCTCGTACTAACATGAGGATTCTCATCGGTTGAAAGCATCACCGCTAACTCAATTTCTTCTTTTGGTGCAATTTAATTCACTTCTTATGGCCTGTGAATGTCCTCTATGTAGGAGATTTCAATAGTCACCATAATCTATGGGGATATGAGAATAATGATGACAATGGAGAAGAGCTTGTAGACTGGGCCGAAACCAACAACCTCCATTTAGTTTTCAGTGCCAAAGATAAGCCAACGTTTTTCTCAAGAAGGTGGCGTAAGGGCTACAATCTGGATCTCTGTTTTATTGAAGTAATTCACAATCACAACCTTTAGCTAACTCACGCACTGTACTAGTGGACTTCCCACATAGTCAGCATCGCCCCGTTGTGATTACAGTAGGAATCGAAATACCAATGGTCGACTCAATTCCCAGGCCACGATGGAACTTCGGCAAGGCGAAATGGACTACCTATGCAGCGGAACTCGATATGTGCATCCGCTTCATCCAACCAAAGGCTGAAAACTACCACAAATTTATAGGCCTAATGATAGCGGTAGCTAAAAAACATATCCTCAGAGGTTTCCGCAAGAAGTACATCCCTGGATGGAGCGAGGAAAGCCAGTCTCTATACGAGGAATTCGAGGACTCAGGAAACCCGGAAACTGCTGACCATCTACTAAGATCCCTTGACGCCAGCAGAATGGACGAATGGACTTCTGCTGTGTAACGCATGAACTTTGCACGTTCCAGTAGGAAAGCATGGGGTCTACTGCGGAAGCTTGGAGAATGTAACCGAAATGTCCTGGGAAATGCCTCAATAAACCCAAACCCAATAGCCAACCGCTTAGTTGACGTTTCTTGTGCACCAACCGATAAAGACCACACAAGCGACGTCAAAAAATCCCTGAGAGATCTCAAACGTTCCACGAGTTCTCGCACGACTTCTCTGCCGAGGAATTAGAACAGGGCCTCAAGGATACAAAAATTGGGAAAGCAGCAGGCTTCGACGGCATCTACCCCGAATTCCTGGTTAACTGTGGTAGGGCAACTCGACTGTGGCTTGTGAAATTTTTCAATGACATCCTCAACACAGGCAGCCTACCATCAGAATTTAAGAGAACAAAGATTGTTGCTATTCTAAAACCTGGGAAACCACAGGAGCTACCCGAGAGCTACCGACCTATAGCTCTCCTCAGCTGCTGCTATAAGCTGTTAGAAAGACTACTCCATAACAGTCGATGTACTGATCCTTGTAGAACAGGCTGGGCTTAGGAGTGGCAGTAGCTGTACTGACCAAGTCTTATCCCTGATAACCCACATCGAAGCTGGGTTTGAAAGGGGACTGAGAACATCCGTAGCGTTCATTGATCTCACTGCAGCATATGACACCGTATGGAGGGAAGGCATAATATACAAATTACTAGAGTCATACCATGCCTGAAAATGTGCCATTCAATTAACAACCTATTAACAAACAGACTATTCCAAGTCTTTGTTAACGATGCTAAGAGCAGTACTAGGAAACTGCCCGCAGGGTCGTTAACTCGACTGGTGACTCGCCTGTTAGTTTGTCCTATATAAGTCCTAGGGCATTCGGAATACAATATTTCATATATTCCTTGAGACTCATTAGGCATGTTATCTTTAGGAGACCTGAGAATATCAGAGATTCTATTTTAAGTCGGAATTCTGAGATACAAGTCGGAATTCCGACTTACAAGTCCAGAGATTCTATTTTAAGTCGGAATTCTGAGATACAAGTCGGAATTCCGACTTACAAGTCGGAATTCCGACTTACAAGTCGGAATTTAATACAAGTCGGAATTCCGAATACAAGTCGGAATTCCGACTTACAAGTCGGAATTCCGAGATACAAGTCGGAATTCCGACTTACAAGTCGGAATTCCGAGATACAAGTCGGAATTCCGAGATACAAGTCGGAATTCCGACTTGTAAGTCGGAATTGTAGAAAAAAAAAGTGTGGCACTTCTACGCCTTCGTAGTCGTGAAAGGACTAGGCACAGATATATGGGAGATCCTAGGCATGAAAAAATTGGCTGAAATTTCAGTATGGTTCACCTAAGGTATATTATATCATTTCAATGCTACAACCATATCAATTGCATTACCTGATACAGGCTGTAACCGAAAATTTCTATTTCTTGTCATGTAATAAGCTATTTTAATTTAATAACTTGTAACGCGATTATCAAGATCATAATGCAAAATATATATATATATATATATATATATATATATATATATATATATATATATATATATTTATATTATATATATATATATATATATATATATATATATATATATATATATATATATATATATATATATATATATATATGAAGAAATGCCTTCGTGCCACCCTATTAGAAATTCCAATACACCACTGGGGATTTCCAGCCAAGATATTCCATTGAAAAGCTGAAATGAAGCTTGCACAAAACATATTTTTGTGTGTAATGTTATGTGTCACCATAAAAAAATTCAAATCAGTCTCCTCATAAGTTTATACCTGCGATACCTGATGTACCACCATAAAAAAATCCAATCAGACCCCCCATGGGGGTAGTAGTACTTGGGATTTTTTGAAGAACTTTGGTGACCGGGGGTATCCAATGAATATATTTTATTGAAACGCTCGAATATGATGGCACAAAATATACTACTCGTGCTACTATAGGGAGAATTCATATCACCTACTTCGTAAGTAAACAAATCTTAGGAAATGAACCTTATAATAAACAATTCAATCTCATGATTATTATACTTGAAAATTCAATAAAAAATATGACTCCTCGTGTAACATATGTAACAGTCCACCACTATTCTATTTAAACGGTACATTTTCAATATACTCTATGCACTTCATCTCTCTCATATACTTGACTAACAAATGCAAATAAAATTTGAATATATTATTTCTTCATGGCTATCCTCGATGATAGAAATGAGTCAAAATCGGCTTCCTCTTATTAACATTAATATGCGGGGATTTTAAAAGCTTTACTGATTTGGATTTTTGATGAAGCTATTTCATTGAAACGATAGATAATTATTGCACATTACATGTTTTTTGCGCGAACATAGGAAAAATATAAATCAGCCCTCATCATGAGGGTAGTTCTTACTTACGATTTTTTTAAGAACTTTGCTGACCTGGTACCAGTGGAGATAGTACAATGGAACGCTGGAATATGATTGCACGACACATAGTATTTGTGTCACTATAGAAAAAAGATAATGAAAACTTGTACGAGTAAAGTTCACCGGGACCTTACCTCTTATTGTGGGATCCGGAATCACTTTTGGGGCATTGAACATTTTTTGCCAGCTTCGGGAGTCGAAGCCGTGCCGGGTGGAAACAGTGGACACAAGACTCGTATCACTGAGCCACAAGCCCCGATTTCATTTATGTATCTTTTGAATCTTGATAAGATTGAAACTGTATCTGTCAATCCTGTTATATATTTTATTTTCTATGCGGATTCTGCCAAAATTATTTAATTGGATTAACCTTTATATTGGAATTCATTTTTTTTTATTATTCCAATCATGAGACTGTATTGTTTACTATATATTATTTTCCAATATTTTTTTCCGTGGTCAGCACTTCTTAAAAAAATTGGAAGTGCAAACCACCCATAAAAAGTGGCTGATGTGAATTTCCCCTATAGTTCCACCAGTAATATGTTTTATGCCACCATATTCCAACGTCTCAATAAAATATATTAATTGGATCCACTAAGAGAGGACTGATTGGAATTTTTTTATGGTGGACAAATATTTTTAGCAATCATTTCCTACCGTTCCGATGGAATATATACACCGGAAACCCTCGGTCAACAAAGTTTATTGAAAAATCGCAGGTATAAGGGGACTAATTTGAATTTTTTCATGTTGACACACAAAAAATGTTTTCTACAATCGACCTTTGAACATTTCAATGGAATATCTTAGATGGAAATCCCCGGTCAGCAGAGTTATTAGAGAAATCACAAGGATTAATTAATTTTTGAAATGGTGGCACGAAGGCATTCCTTCATATATGTCAATTTTGCATTATAATCTTAATAATCGCATTACAAGTTATAATATTAAAATCGCTTATTACATGACAAGAATTAAAAAAATTCGATTACATCCTGTATCAACTAATGCAATCGCCATCGTGGTCGCCTAGAATTAATCTAATATACCTTAGGTGTACATATTAAAATTTCAGCAAATTTTATCGATGCCCAGAAAACCCTTTTTATCTGTGCCTATTCCTTCAACACATCGATACAATTAAAAAAAAAATATGTTTGAACAAAGTGAAATTGTTATAGAAACAGGAGTATATCACGGAGGAAACAATTCTAGTAATCTTCAGAGGAACAAAGATGGATGATAAACAGGAAACAATGTAAAAACATTGAGAAAAGGCTATTTATAATGCTCGAATAGGACACCAGTCTTCATTTTTGTTCTTTCATGGAGTAATATAATTTCTGACATTCCCACATTTTCTTGGAGTTTTCACCAATGCCATTATGAATACTAATGTTGGCTCTCTTGGCGACAAGGACAGAATCAATAACAACTCTCCTCTCCTTTTTTCAAGGTTACAGAGCCAGAGGAAATCTCCATTATAATGAGTACAAAGGAATACTCCAAGTTCTAGTTCAATCTATTTCTAGGAAAACAAATTCAAAAGTGGTGACTTATTCAAATCTAGTTGGTCGTTAAGTAATATGTTTGAATTTTTCAACCTATTAATTTCTAATGTTTTCAATTGATTTAGATTTATACCTTTATTTTCTACATGTAAAATTTCAAAATAATCCTTGAAGCAATGGTTTTCTTCTAGAAGGTGATTGGAGTGTTTGAATTTGTTTTCTTCTTCTCATAACCTATATGATGTTCATGGATCCCATCTTGTTTGGCCAATATATACCTTAGGACAAGTTCCACAATTCAATCTATAGTCCCGATTTTTGATGGATTTACCCATATGCAATTTTCACCACTTTTTTAACAGGAAATGAAGCAACTTTTTCAACAAAATATGTGGGTGTTCTATGATTTTGATTAGAGTTTTTATGGTAGGAAAAAACTCGGCGCATAGGGAGAATACTGTCTCTCAGGTCAACTTTATATGCATTGTTCAATGCATTTCTTTTCATGTTGAGTTTTTTCTAGAAATTTCCTTCTGAAAAGGGAAAATTCTATGTTGGAAGAGATGGTTGGAGTTGACATGAATAGTAATATCCGTGTGGGAGGATTTCTGGTAAATTGACAATTCATGTTTTTCGTTCAGTTTGGTTATTGTCAAGTTCAAAAATAAATTGAGATTTCTGATTCTATTTAGATAGTGAATTTTGTGTTTTCTTGAATTTTTTTGTCAATTGTCTGTTGGTACCAATGAAACAAACCAAAATGTCATCCACATATCGATACCAACAAAAAAAATGTTTTATCAATGGATGTTTATGAATCGAATTCTCTCGGTTATCCATAAAAAATTCGTCAAGTAGAGGACTTATACGGTTTTCCGTAATCAACTTTCTGAAAGAAAAATAACTTTTGTTGTCGAAATGAAAATAATTTTCATTCAAACATATTGATACTGCGTAAGCAAAACATGTTGTGAATTTAAATAAAAATTCCCCGGAAATCTGATTGTGTATGGCGATTTGAAATTGCTATGGATTTTCATCGAATAAGATAGAAAATGAAGAACACTAGGTAGTAACTGAAGGAAACTGTTTTTGTGAGAAAACTTCAATAGTGGTTGATAACAACTTTTAATGATGGTGCACAAGAAACATAGCTTTGTTGGAAGATGTATTGGTTGAATTTTTGGAAAAATGTATTGTGAGAAACCAACCCAAAATGAATACGATCTGATTCGTCCTAATTTGATGAGAAGAATTATGTATCAAACAGAAATACCTACCCTGTGAATGAGCGTTTTTTAGTATTCATCATTGACCCCGAAATTGATGAAATCACAATGAAAAATAATCTGGGAGAAGACATACCCTACTTGGAACTAATTTACAAGATTTCTCACGGTTCCATGTATTTTTTGATCAATGATGTCACCACTTCACCAAGGCGTTAAATTGAGTTGCATCACACAGGTTTCTTCCACAACTTTTCTGAGGAAAAGTAGCAAATAATTGCATATTTCGTATCTTTTAGTGAGAAATCATTGAGAAGCTACAGTGAAGTATTATCTATTTGAAGTCTTCAGTTACACGCTATGCACTCAAAACATCCACTTTATCGTGTTAATGTCTTACATCTCCACAAACTAACAAGTACACGAAAGGAAGAAACAGATCTTTTTCCATGTCACCATAATTATTCAACGCCATGTTACTTCATCAGAGATATCCACCTAATTGTCCTTCAAGGCCTTGACGATGTAAGAGTTATTGGTCACTAATAATTTGATAAATATATTCTGTTAATGGAGAAATTGTGCTTTCGCAAAAGTCGATTTTTTGCGTATCGATGTCTTCATTTCGACATTTAAGTTCGGGAAATGGATGTATGTTTTGCGGTTCACTAATGAATGAAACTACCGATAGTTTTCAGTTGATTGGCCAATTTGATTATGACCAAGTTTAATGGAAATATAATCGTGAAAAGAAATTGGTTACCCAACTATTCAATACTCTTTCATGTATATTTATTAAAGTGCCTTTTTGACATTGGCATTAATTTTGCTAATATGTTATCGAAAACAGTATCTTTGGAAGAGTTTGGTAATGAAAAAGATATGAGAATAATGTAAATAACATTTCAGAATCGGATTGAATTCAGACATATTCGGGCAATCCAGGTTGATACTTGTTGATATTGATGGTGCTCAAATAATCATTTGAATTTTCAATGTGTCCAAGGTGGATGAAATCTACAGCTACAGTTTTATTCGATATGATTATCTTCCCCATATCAACTGTTTTTTTCGAGTTTCACCTACCGCTGCTTTCCTCCCGCAAAAATAATTCAAGACACAATAGAAATAAAATTTGTGTGACTCTTTGTCGTATCTCATCGAAAAAAATCTTTATTATGGCGCTTTCCGTAGGAATAGGAGGTAGAAAATGAAATGAGATGTGTAACTATATAGAGGCGTTTTCGTTATATTGATTTTTCAACTGAAAAAATATTTTTCACCACATATAATTATTTACTCGATGAATAGTGATGGTACCAAGACGAAACAGGTTTTTTTTTTGTCTCTAGAATATCAATAGAGCTGTGAAATTGTTTGATAATATCAGGAATGAGTACAATTATCCATTTATTGGCTTCCATGCTTGGAAAATACTACAATTACGTTTGGACCTTGGCCATCACATCTATTAGCGGAATGAAGAATTACAAAAGTCCTGATAATTCAAAACAGAAATCTCAATCCTAATCAGTTCAAGAATCTGTTTATGGTAAAAATATAGGAAAACAATCTGATACACTCAACAGGAGTCACAAAAATGAGATATTGTGAGAGCTAGAAGGAGAAGTTGTATTAGTTGCATGAAAAAAAACTATTTATTCATTGAAGACAGAAACCACAAACGTATCTATCAGAAACACGAGAAAGTTTCAGTAGAAATAGAGAATATTTAATATATCTGCCAGATGGAATTGAAAGAGGAGGAACAGTGGAGGAAGTACCAACAAAAGGAGACTCAGGAAAAAAAAGATAGAAGAGACAATTCAATTAGAAAAGATTGCAGAGAATATATGAACGGATATTTCATTCTGTTTCGTATTGATTTCCCATTTATAAGGTATCCAAACATGGACGTCCAAAATGAAGATCCGAATAAAGGGTAGCATTACCCACCAGAATCACATTCATATTTGATATCGATATATTTGTGTTTGTTCGTTTCTAACATACATTTCTAGTGCAAGCAATTCGAAATTGGTTTTCAATTATTTCTAATAGATAACAGTAGCAATCGCTGATTGATGAACCACCCCTGAGAAAATAAATTGTTTCTCAATTCCATCATTAGTATTGTTACGGAACTGGGGTTCAAAAATAGTCAAATGAATTCGATGTCCATTTATTCCACCTTGAAATAGAACACAATAATACACTCTGACAACACTTTTTTACAACTCAAAATGCAGTGCACAAAATATACTTCACTTTGAATTACTTTTTTTCTCTGTACAACACTATTCACAAGACTAACTGCCTCGTACGTGATTCACACGACCTATATACCTCGTTTTTTTTCCTCGAAATTTCAAACTTTTCTCGAAATATCTGGACTCAACGGTCGTTCCGAGAATGTTGGTCAATCGTCTTGCAGTAACACAGGGGCGTATCTTACATTTTGTGATAATTCTACCCTCTAATTTTGATCGCCCCGATCAAAAATCATTGGTTTAACATGATGGTGCTTCAGCATTTCGAGGTGAACAACCTCCATCTCAGTCCAAGGCTGCGCTGGATTTTGAAAATCACGTCGTTGATCCCTCTTTTTTAACTCGTGAGATCCATCCCTTTCTTTCGTCATGGGTTGTGCAGCCAAATATGACTACCCTCTTTTAATCCTCCTGAATGAGTTCTCAAATCATAACGAGCTTCCACCCTGTCACTGGCAGGTATTAAACTCTTCCGAACTGTTTCATGGATTTTCAGCAGTTATCCTCCAGGTCATATGCATAGTCGTCTACTTCTACCTCTTAAGTGATACGAACACCAAGTCACAGAGCAATAAATAACTTCGATTCGAGATTTCTTATTTGCTCGAAATGTAGCTCCATTGGTACTTCGAATTTCAAGAACATCCCAATCTCCTGGCTACTGTGGATGCTTCTTGGTCCGGATTGGCATTGGCTCCCACCCATTCGTTGAAAAAATCTATTCCCAACGAGAATGTTTTTGTATTCGTCACAGAAAAGGGTTCAACTACTTCAATGGCAATCCGTTCGAATGGTGCGCCTACGTTGTATTTCTTCATGTCACATCTGGATCTTTTTTTAGGACCCTCAGTAGCACCACACTCTGGACATATTCTGCACCAGCTCTCTACATCGTTTCGACATTGAACCCAATAGAACCTCTGCTTGATCTTAGTTTCATCCACTCCCAGATGTCCCCCTGATTTTTCTTCGTGAACTTCTTTCAAGACTTTACTTATCCATTTCCTGGGCAAAACTAATTGGGAACTTGAAGACCTTCCATCAGCTGACTCCCATACCCGTTCGAGTAGTCCATTCCCCACAACCAGGGAATCCCATTCTTGCCACATAACCTTGAAGATGGGATTTCTATCCGAAATATATCTCTAGGAGGGTCGGCCTCTTTCCAATGTAGAAGGTTCCCAATGTTTGGATCGGTTTTCTGTTTCTGTCTCATGTGTGCGGTAGTCCATTGGTCTTCAATTTACAGTATTGTTCGTTTAATATCGGCGACTCCTTCATGGCATTCAATCCGCTGGCAGTGCTTACAGGTTGACACAGTCGTCTAGATGAGGAATCCGCATTGCCGCATCTCTAGCGATGTTTGATCTTGAAATAGTACTGGTTCAGCTTTATCATCCATCTACCTAATTATCCTTCTGGGTTCTCCATTCCCATTATCCACTTCAGGGCCGCATAATCGGTCGACTGCCTTCTTTCCCGGTGACATAGTAATTCCGTTCAGGTGTGGACATCACCGTGCTGTAGAACTCGATGAGTCTTTCATGGCTATCTTGCACCTGTGATAACAGAGCTCCAAGTCTTCGGTATCCATCATGAGCAGGCCATTTTGATATGGGTATGCCAAGATTAGACTTTAACAAAGTGCTGCCCTCAACTTGCGGAAAGCTTCATCACATTCGATAGACCAATGGAAGTTGACTTGATCCCCAGTCAACTTATGGAAGCTGCGATGTCTGCAATTCCTTTCACAAAACGCCGGTGATAGGTGCATAGGACCGAGAAGCTCCTCACTTTGTGCTTATCCTTTGGTCTCGGCCAGTCTCCAATTGCCTGTATTTTCGATTCATTCGTTTGAACTTCTTCTGCCGAAACTGTGTAGTCCAAGAAATCTACTTGCATCTGGAATATGAAACCCTTCTGAAGATTCAGCTTGAGGTTGGCATTCCTTGAACATCAGAAAACTTCAAGGTACTCGATGAAGTTTTTTCGTGGATTTATTTCATCGGTGCCTAAGAAATAATTTGTGTGGGACCATACCAAAATCAATAATTTACCTCATCCTTTATAGTATTTCGGGGATGGTGTTCAATAATAAAAATAGTTTCATTACCCACCATGAAATACAGTAGAATGTGTATATATTAATAATAATAATAATTAACACAAAGCACATCAATTACGACACACATATATCGGAGCAAGGGATACATTGATTCAGATAACAGCTGATACTGTTTCTGTTCTTCCATCACGGCCCAGCCCCAAGAGATCAAGAAATTTGATTCTTCAGCGTTATGACTCATTTGATCTCAATGTTTATAGCCAATTCAAAGGAGAGATGGACAAGAGAATAAAAGAATAGGAAGAAAAAAGCAAGAGGGGAGAGAATAGAAAGAGGAAAGGCATCATGTCATGAGATCACTGGGCATTAAGTAAATAATATTTAGATTTTAAACGGAATGCTGTTTGAAGTAATTCTAGAAATGTACTGTCTAGTTTAAGAATATCATTGATATAAATTGCGACATTGTAGAATAAAGATCGTCTTTTTATATCTTTAGTGTGTTCAGGAACAGTAAGTAGAGTTTGACGGCAAATATTCAAATAATGTACGTCTGTCCTGAATTTTAGCGTTTTATGAAGATTGGGTGGTGTGTTCGTTTCGAGTATATTTTGGAACATACACGCCATACGATGACGTCGCCTGTTATAAATATTGAGCCATTTTAATTGTTTGAGCTTCTCATATTTGACTGAATTCACGTATAAGTTACGATAGTGCATTCGCAGCCCTTGGTTCGGAAATCACTACTCGTTGTTGGAAACCAATTTTGTGTTGAATAACTCTTTTTCAACGTTCACCTTTTTGCACAATTAAAGATTCACTTTTCTTGATGCTTTCAATGAAAATTGTAAATGCAGGTTACAAGTGACAAAAATGGAATGGTCAAAATACATATCTCAGATAATTTATAACATAAACAAATAATAAAGGTATTATAGTTCTTTCGTTGATATTCGGTCCACAAGATAATTTACGGTAGGAGCTTGATCTGCAGAGATAAATCTCGGTAGGAGCTTAGTCAGCAATTTTTTCTTAGTCGCCGTGAGGTCTGGGCGGCAAGGCCGGACTCAGGAACTGGGTGGCAGGGCCGGACTTAGGAACTGGGTGGCAGGCCGGACTCAGGAACGTAACTCCTCCCTCCTTGAGAAGAAGACTGGGGTGGGTCTATTTGGCCAGGCTTCATGTCCTCCATATGGGTTGGTTGTTGTCATCGCTTTGAACGGTAATACAGCCATGGAGTATATGGATAGAAATTTTTGTAGTGAAATGCTACTCCAAAGGAAATAATAATGCATAAAAGAATGCAAATGAGGATAATAATCCATACGGGTGAAGAGCTAACTTGTGGCTCATTAGGAAGTTGGAACTGATGGTGAGATTTAATATCATTATTGATGTGATAAATCGAAACTATGATATATCTGAATGATGTCAATTAATCGGTATTACATCGGTAATATGGAATCATCTTCACCGATTGGCCTTTTTGTGAATAGTAAAGAGGCCTATCAAACAAAGTCTACTCCAATGAAAACGATGAAATAAGAATATCACAACTGGAAAATATGTGGCGATTCGGAAGTTGGATTGTTACTGGGGTTACAGGGCCGTTATACCAAACATTTGTGTTTTATGCGCTTATGGGATAGCCGAACTAGAGTACATCATTTCACACAAAAGTTATAGCGCTTGTCTGAAATGAATATATTCCAAGAAAAATGGATGTGAAAACTACTTCTTTAGTGAATCCCCGGAACATAGTTCTGCCACTATTACACATTGAATTGTATCTGATGAAAAATTTCATCAAAGACATGGAAGAAAACAGTGCTGCTTCTTCATATTTACAAAACTTTTTAGATCGTACTTCAGACGCCGAGTTAGAATGGGGAATTTTCATGGGTCCGCTGATATGTAACTCAATGCAAAATTATGATTTTAAGAACCCTTCGTCTGCAAAAAAAAAATATTTGGTCGTCAAGGGGTTCTAAGAAAACCATAAAAATAAGAATCTCTAATTCCAATTGCTGATTAAAAAAAAACTACGATAGAATTTGTGTGAATATACATTTTCTTGATTCACACCTGGACTTCCTGAAAACTTAGGCGCTATGAGTGACAAGCATGGCGATCGTTTTCACGGAGACCTTGAAATTTTTAAGAGAGACACAAGGGTTTTTTCAACGAAAGATGTTAGGAGATTACTACTGGTTTTTTATAAAAAAATCTTATCAAAAAAGTTATAGAAAGAAAGATAAAATTCCAAATTTTCTAAATTTCTTTTGTCTTCCAAGCTCTCATTCATTTATTCCTTAGTTGATAAATGAGACGATTTTTTACCGTACCTAGCACCCCTAAATCTATAAGAAATGACATGAAACCATGTAAACTACTGTTGTGAGAAGATAACCAATACTTCGAAAGTATTGGCGAGATGATTTCGTGCTTGAGCAAAAGTTATTTCAACTGTTGGAATAAAATATGCTTGAAACAAAAATGGGTTCTCGGATATAGTTCCAAAATGTCATCCATTTTGAGCGCTTGAGGAATAGATAAATGGAATGCAGTACATGATGACGCGATTTTATTTCCGAACGAGACTAGTTTATCTTATATCTTCAAACGAGCAATTTTTGTATATATATATATATATATATATATATATATATATATATATATATATATATATATATATATATTTGAATGAAATTCTGTATTCAGATAGGATTTTACTATTCAAGTTTATCTATATGGGCGTCTTTCCTGAAAAAACCGCGGTTTTACACAAACATTTTTTCATTACGAATTGATATGTATAGCGCCATCTCGTGAATTGTTGAGGTACTTGCATTGTTTCTATTTGATATTGGCTCACTGGTACCTCTAGACCACTCTACTCTAGACAATGTTAGATATGTTTTTCTTTGGTTAGTCTAAAGAACTCATACGGTTTATTCAAAATGGGTATTTGTAGCTTACCTGTGCACTAGGTGAGATTGCCAAATATTCATATCTGATAAGTATGTGATTTGTATCTAAATAAGCATCTTTCCCGAAAAAACACGATTTTGCAGAAGAAAAAAACACCGAGCGAAGCTCGGTCGCCCAGGTACTGAAAAGTTGTGTTTACAAGTCCATATGAAGAGGCAGTGATATATTGACACATTATGATCAATACTAATGGAATTCATTCAGATTATATACTTGAACGTGATAATGAGTTATTTTCTCCCAAAGTCAAAAGTTCCTCGAAACTGCCTTCAGTCATTTGGAAGGAATTTTCAAGGAGGGCCTCAATTCCTGTTATTTTCAGTTAAAAAAATGATTATCTCTTTCCATTCAGTCAACATGTAATCCCATTTCTTATGTTCCATTCCCCCTCCAAATCATCCGACGTTCCTCGTTTATACAGTGTGGAACAGCCAAATGGAATAAATTCGTTATTTCAGTTATTGTGCACATTTATAAAAAATCCCAAAAAAGTCAATTTTTGATTTTGAAATGTCATTCTGCAATAACAAAATTTTATCCCTACTTTCAACCCCCTTCGAGTGACCCCCAAATTTTCGAATGGGAAGTAGGAGCATGTGATATATCATTTCAAAAGTCTCCTCATTTTCTATTCAAAAATGTTATTTTTTTCGCATTCTTTGCAGAAATGAAAAAACAAATCTGAATGACGTAATTCGCTTCAACACGCTGAAAACTAATACTTATACCTTTTCTTGATAATGACAAAGTAGGAAATGGTATATTGTACACTTTAGATTTTCTGCGACTATTTTAATCTTATCATTAGAAATCTGTTATGTTTCCATAACAATTTCTATCATTCAATATTGAGAAATATTATAAAACATTACTCTAATTGATTTCATTAAGAAAATTTTAGGAACCGAACCCACAACCTCCAGCGTGAAAAATCCGGACAACCCTGAATTAACACTTCTATCCAATATCTGTCTTATTAATGGATTGAAATTAACTCCTACAATATCAGATTAGGTGGTATCAAATTTATAATATCACTGTTAGTATCACCACTCATTTGGGTACTGTGCTGATTATTTCATGTTTTGAAATTAATTTTATGAAAACTACCAAATGTCAAAAAATTATTATTAGACAGATGTTGATAGATTTGATTCGATCTCATATTATCTATCATCATGAAATTCGTTATTATAATGAAGTCTAGTAGCCCATTGAAAAAGTAACCATGGCAATGTTAGGTTTGTTTCAATTGTTGTGGGAAACGCATGACAGAAGTTGTCAGTGTTATACTTGTCTCTTGAATTTCGTCAACTGCAATTCAGAAACATGGTTCGTTCAACAGAAATGCACAAAATAACAGTTCTGAAGATGATTGGTTATGGAGACAAGACTCAAACACAGATCGAAGTTGCTCGACTATTTCACGAAAATTTTTCGGATTTGCCGCCTATATCCCAAGGGACAATGAGTAGAATAGAAAAGCAATTTTGCAAGCTTGGATGTATGAGGCAGATGAAAAAAGCACCTTTCAAAGCAATAAATATTTATACCAAATTGGATGTTCTGCTTGAGTTTGAGAATAACCCACATACTTCGAGTCTACAAACAGCGCATTATTGGATGTTAGGCTCTCATCGATTCTTCAAATATTAAAAAATAAAAAATTCATCACTATAAAATGATACCAACTCAGGAGCTCAAGAAAGATGATTTAGATCGAATAACGTATTTTTTGAACGAATGATGGAAATGTTAGTTAACAATGTGATCCAATTGTGGAACATTATTTGTATTCTGATGAGTGTACTTTTACGCTTCACGGACATGCGAATCGTCGAGATTGCCGCTACTGGTCTACAGAAAACCCTCACTGGATGGGAGAAGAAAATACACAATACCCTCAAAGGGTTAATGTTTGGGCAGGGATAGTTGGAAACTATTTCATCGGTCCGTTTTTCATTGATGGCAATTTGAATGGGGATAATCATTTAGCAATGCTCCAAAATAACGTTGTGCCAACTTTGGCAAACTCATATCCTGATCCAGCAAACCCACAAGTTCCATCGAGAATGATATGGTTCCAGCAAGATGGAGCACGGCCACATTGGCAAATCAATTTTCGGCAGTACCTACACCGAATATTTCCAAATCGGTGGATAGGGGGGTGAGAATGAATTGAATGGCGAGCACGATCACCTTACCTCACGCCATTGGTCTTCTTCTTATAGGGATATGTGGAAAGTATGGTATATAACGAAAATAAACAATTAGATTCAGTTGACTGAAGAAGAATAACGCTTGCGATTAGGTCGGTCACACCACAGATGTTCCATAACGTTAGAAGACCGTTTTATTTAAGATAAGGATGTTGCCAAGACGTTCGAGGCGAACACTTCCTACGTTGACAATTATGTTATCTTTTGTTTCTCACATCATCAGGAACCAAACTGATGATTTGACTTTTTCTTGTTAATTTTTCTAACAAATTCGAAAAAAAATAATTTGAATAGAGAAAAAAAAGACCTTTTAAATGAAATATCATATGCCCCTACTTCCCATTTGAAAATTTGGGGGTTGTTACTATCATCCGAAGGGGGTTGAAAATAGGGATTGGATTTCGTCATTGCAGGATGTCATTCCAAAATCTGAAATTGATGTATGTAATATGCACAACAATTGAGATAATGAATTAACTTCATTTGGCTGTTCCACACTGTATGTTCAGTTATCTGATCATTTGACTGATCTGAGTAAAAAAGAGTCGATACCCGGGGAAACAATGTTGGTGAAAAAACCCTGTGTATTCAATCTCATAATGATTTTTTTTTGTTTCCATGTTAATACATGGTGATTCTGACAATTGGATAATCTGCTGACAAAGCAAGTCTTCGTGCATTATGAAGCATAGTAGGAATTTACTATCCGATAGTTCGCGTTGATGGGGATAATACTGATGAGAGAACCCTTTTGGCAGGTATTCATCTATGGGGAGATTGGTGTAAGGGGTCTCCACGTCAAAGCCGATGAAACGATTTTCTTGTCCAACAACATATTTGATGGTGTTCTCGAAGTGTTTAGAATTCCTGATGTATGAGCTGTCATTTCCTTGTAAGAGTTGTAGAATTGGAAGAAGGTATTTCAATAACTTGTAGGTTGGTGAACTCCAACGGCTGGTTTTTAGTCTGAGTGGCCTGTCTGGTTCATGAGTTTGCGAAAGCCTGTAAAGATGAGGTCATTTACTGTAGTGTGATGTCAGGTGTGACCGTTCATTGTCCGGTATGCAAATTTTATATCTCCTCAGAGAGCTATGGATATCCTTTTCTAGGGAGTATTGGAAACTCATGTAAGAGTATATAGTCGCCTGTGTGGAGTACCAATTCTATATTGTCGTCATATGTTTGGGTGTCCATGGTTACCGTGGCATTTTCTCTGTAGGCTGGAAGAATCTTTATCGATGAATCCTGTAGGATTCTGAGGGCTTCCTATCAGGGGCGGTCCGGGACCAAAAAAGTTACTGGGAGAAAATGGCGAGTAAGCGGCCCACCTTTCTTTCGTAGTCAATTAGACATACAAAGTGAATTTTCATCCATTTCCTTATTGCGGTTATGAATGTAGGTAACAAGTATGGAAACTTGATAGGAATAAAACATTAACCTTTAAATAGTTTTAGTTTTATTGAAAAATTAAATAGAAACAGTATTTAAGTACTCTAATGAATCAGATATAATAATTTAACAAATATATTTTCTATGTTTTGACCATATTGAAAACCCACGTTTAGAAAGTAAATAGAAAAAAAGTGATGAATAAAATATTATGAATATATTATTTATTTCTTTGAAAATTGACAATGTCATTTGTCCTTATGGAAAATCGAACACTGTATTGAATCATTAATTTGTAATAACTTCAGGTTATTATTTAATATTCAATTTTGGTTATCGAAATGTTCTTGAAATCAAATGTTGAAAGATTTAGACATCTGTTGCGTATATATCATGAAGTTATCCGCACAAGGCGCAACTGGTTTATCCTAGGGTCCCGTCAAATAACACTAATCAAATGTATTTATATTGCCTTTTCAAAATCAAAAGTATTACTGTTTCTCAATTATCGACATTATTTTGAAATGGCTATTCCTAAGACCTAAGAAATTTACATTTATCTTGAAAAATAAAACTAATCTTATTTCCTTAATGGATTGATAAAGGTCAACAGATCCCCAAGGTTATCTAAAATATCTGAAAATTTTTACAACAAAAGGCTGAAACTGGTAGATTATGCCTGCAGTTGACAGTGCCCGTGGAAAATTAAGTTCTTTTGCCCCTTTGTAGAAAGAGAGATTTATTAGTAAGGTCCCGTTTGCTTCAAAACTACCAATTTAATGAGAAACTGCAGGTGCATTTTCGAATATTTTTGAGACTGGTATACAACATGGAAAATGGTGGCTAGGCTATAAGTGCACAGTAAAGACCATCTGAATACTACCACCAAAATTTAAATGATTTAATGACTATGAAAGAAAATTGAACTTCGAGACGTATGTTTCTTGAGATGAGAGATGACGAGCTCTACAGCATTTGCTGTGAACAGTTTTAAAACGAAAACGTGCGATTTCAGTAATTTTTATTCACCAGTCAAATAAATTCTTGATAGCGATTTATCCTTTCTTTTATTTTCTTGCAGATAATATAATCAGAATAAACAGTAATGGAGACAGATCAATAGTGTAATTATATAATCTTTCTTTATGCTTGATTAGCAAAGGACAATTTCAAGTCATTGCATATTTTCTTTCAAATGACTAAATTTATAAAAACACTCCTTCTTTTATACAATTAAACTCTAATATCTGGTCAGATTAAGGTTAGGTCAGGTGGAATTGGATGACGCTTGGATATATGTGTTGAAAAGGAGGATTTTCGATAACCGGCTCTAATTTGTGAAAGTTTGACAAAAAAATTGATTTGAGATTTTTTTAGTTCAGAGTTAGGCTGATAAAATTTAGAAGTAAGGCATTTTTAAGTACTTTTGCGGAAATCGATAATTTAAAATTCCCTTTGAAGCGATTTTAACTACCTTTTTTCTATTTATTTTCTTGCAGATAATATAATCAGAATAAACAAGTAATGAGACAGATCAATAGTGATGAAAATTATAATAATCTTTCATTTATAGCTTGAATTAGCAAAGACAATTTCAAGTCATTGCATATTTTCTTTCAAATGACTAAAATATTATATTTATAAAACACTCCTTCTTCAACACATACAATCTAAACTCTAATATCTGATTCAGATTAAGGTTAGGTCAGGTGGTTGTTGAGATGACGCTTGGATATATGTGTTGAAAAAGGAGGATTTTTTCGATAGAACCGGCTCTAATTTGTGAAAAGTTGTGCCAAAAATGGGTGATTTAGTTTTTGTTTAGTTTCAGGTTAGGCTGATAAAATAGAAGTAGGCATTGTAAGTGACTTTTTTGCGAGGAAACGATATTTAAAAATTACCTCTTGAAGAAGGGGAAAATTATTATAATTCGGAAACGGTACGAGACCACCGCGTTTTCAGAATTCGTGTTCAGTAGACAAAAACACTTGAGAAACGTTTTTCAGCCAATTTCTGGCAGCATGAGCACGACGCCTAAACATTTTTCTCATTGAATAACTTTTTCAGGCTACTTTGTCAATAATTTCATCGGGATTTGGACTATTGAGAATATCCTTGTTGCATGACATCAGCAAACAACACTTTTTTTTTTGGGATTATTAATTTCTCAGACGATTTTTTTTTTAATTTCAATGTTGAAAAACCCCTCTTACAAAACACTTGAGTGAAGGAACTAATTAAAAGATATTTATAAAGTAAAAAAAAGGTATTCGTATGTCGTAGCATACAAATTGTACCGATTCAAAATATTGTAACAACAAATTACACAACCACAACGCTGCACTGCACAACGAAAAACAAACGAGCGTGAAAAAACGTAGCAAAGAAACGAGCGCGAAAAAACGTAACACTGTTTTTTTTTGGGATAATTGATTTCTTAGACGATTTTTTTTTAATTTCAATGATGAAAAACTTTTTTTACAAGACACTTGAGTGAAGGAACCAATTAAAAGATGTTTATAAAGTAAAAAAAGGGTATTCGTATGTCGTGGCATACAAATTGTACCGATTCAAAATATTGTAACAACCACAACGCTGCACTGCACAACGCAAGAACAAACGAGCGTGAAAAAACGTAGCAGAGGAGGAGGTGGAGGGAGGGGCGACAGCAAGGCGTCGTATTGTCTATTGTCAGATGCATTCGAATTTCTCAAAAACTATGTTATGTATTGATTTTAATTTTTGTTGCATATGGTTGATATAGTCGGACTCCGGCCCATCAAGGGGTCCGGCCCACCGGGAGAAGTCCCGGTACCGCCCCTGCTTTCTATTTTCAGGAGATTTCGCTCCTCCTCGAGTGTCTTTTTCACTTTCCATCTGAATTCTTCCACCTCACCTTTTCTCGATGTGAATGTTGAGAGAAAAGGCAATTACATCCATTCCTCTGGCTATAGAAAGAAGACACATACGGAACAGTAAGCTTCAATAATCAGAGTTTAACAAAGAGAGGGATCGTAAAAACGTTGGTATGAAGAGCAATGCACATATGCAACAACAAGGAGTCACTAGATGACGAAATAATCCACATCGAAGAGAACCCACACCGAAATAGATAAAATCGAAGAAACTTCAGGGGGAAGTATTGCAAGAAGTCGAGAGAACGAAAACATCCGAAGTGCAACAACAAAGCATATTGATCTTTCTTCCGTACATTAGAGGTGTCTCCAAAAAGATCACAGGGTACTACATAATAATAATAGTACATTTATTATCCCCAATGTGAGAGATCATCATAATATTTGGTATGTGGATCAATCATGAAATGTTCTTCCACCAGTGCAGGGAAAGTAAATGAAAGAATTTGAGTAGCACATGAGAGATGGAATATGACGGAATGATATCCTGAAAAAAGAGACGAGAGAACAAGAGAGAGAAATAAAAAGTAGAGAGAGAGAGAGAGAAGAGGTGAGGATGGGTAAGGGAAAGGAACGTGTATACATTTGAAAGAAAATGTTTTTATGGACAAAATATATTTTCTGTATTTTACTTTGAATGATTTGGTAGAGGATGACAAGAAAGAAAGGTCTTATCTGTGCAAATTGTTGACCATAGAAGAACGATCTCTTTGAAAATCATTTTTACATGCCTTGGCACACGAAGACGTTATTTTATGCAGATATTCGAATTATAGAATAGAATAGAATAGAATAGTGTTTATTTGCGGGTGTTTACATATGAATTACAGGTTACAGTGATTGACTACAAGTAGCAAATAAGCACATGAATGTCCCACTGAAGTTGACACTTGTTTGTGGGATGGTTCACATATGTGTACCAAAAGAAATGAGATTAATATGATGATAGTAGTTACTTAATTCTAAGGAAGCGTTTTTGTCATTATAGTATAAATATAAATATTTTGGAAGAATTTGAATATTATAAATAACACTTAAGAGGTAGTATCTATACATATAGCAAGACATACTCACATTTTTCCACGAACATACATATATACTGACATGGAATCATACAATGGTTCCATTATCAATGCAGAATAAAATCTAGAATCCTACGTTATGGGATTTTGCTACTGTAATAAAAATTTCCTATATAAAAGATTAATATAAATTATAGATAAAAATGTACTATACACACGGGTTTATATAAATAGATGAATAGATGAAATCACACTTGTTCACGAACATACATATAGGTATGTCGTCTAAACATGGATTCGCGTAATGCTCCTTTATCAATAAAACTTGTGAATTCTTCAGACGTGTATCAATTGTGTTGAAGTATTTTTTAAGAGGTCTTTCAATTTTTTCTTGAATGAATAAATAGATCGGCTTTCTAGAATGTCTAGTGGTAGGCTATTGTACAATTTCGTACCCAAATAATGATAACTTCTTTGTCCAATGGATCTGTGTGTCCGAGGACATTGGAATTGAAGGTTACGCCTTGTATTATAAGTGTGGGTAAGTTTAACCAGTTTATCCCTATTCATATATTGTCTGATATTGCTCTTTTCAAAGTGTAGCTTCCTGACATCTAGTACATCAGATTCTTCATATAAACGTTCACTTGGAAATCTTGAGCTTTTGGATAACATCAGTTTCAGGAAGCGCTTTTGAATAACCCTGAGTGGGCGTAGGTAAGTTTCATATATACCCCCCCATCCAAGAAGACCGTAGCTTAGGTGACTTTCCACTAAACTGTAGTATATTGTTTTTTTTTGTTTCAGGTCAAGAATATCATTTAATTGTCTATATTTATGGAGAACAAACCGAAGTTTTTTGAGGACAAACTTCACATGATGATCCCATCGCATATGTGTATCTATCATAATTCCGAGGTATTTGATAATATTTATAGAAGAAATCTGTAGGTTACCTGGCAAAGTGAGCTGTTGAAAGTCTGGCCGAGTGGTTTCATAAGTAGTAAATGGCAGAAAAAATGTTTTATCAATATTGATAGTTAGTAATCTGTTGTCAAAAAATGTTTTTATTGAAGAAATATCTACTTCTACATCGTTTTTCAGACTGACCCAGTCTTTTCCCTTGTATAGAATTACCGTATCATCAGCAAAGCTAACTATTTTTCCTTCAGACTGTATTGAAAATAATCCGTTCACATAAATCGAGAAAATTATAGGTCCCAGCACTGTACCTTGAGGCACACCACACTCGATTTTCCTGAACTCACTGTAGGTTTCATTGATTTTGACACATTGTTGGCGCTCATCAAGGTAGCTTTTGAAAAGTTTCAGACAATTATCCCGTACCCCATTATTTTCAAGTATCGATAGTAGTATGGTGTGATTCACGGTATCACACGCCTTCGAACATTATGAACATATGTTCTATGAGTGAGTTTGTTATATAAATGTGGGGGTGTTTTTGTCATGTAGATTTTATGAGCCAAACATGCAGAATGTGAAATTCGACGGTTATATATAATCAACCATTTAATTTCCCTGAAATTCCCAGAGATATGGTGATATCATTCCATGAACCAGTCGGGCACAATAATTTTGAAGCTTCTGAATTCGTCTAGATTCATCACTGTCTAAGCAAGGGCCTCAAACTACATCGCAATGATCAAAATGTGATGATACAAGTGAATCATGAAACATAGTTTTTAGTTCATGAGGAAGAAATTGTGGTTGAGAATAGATCAGTTTTAGTGGGACATTTGCAATTTCGAGTTTAGAAGAAATATGTTTTTCGAATTTTAATTTAGTGTAAAGGATTAGACCTAAATTTTTCCAATGTGTTTCGATTGGAATTGAGGTACCTGCAATTACGAGTGAACCTATATCCTTTGTAAGTGCTCAAGTGTTATCATTACAAGATAGCTGTTGACTTGTTTGAGTTTATTTTCAGACATTAATGACTCGAAGTATTGGATAATTTCTCTAGGTCTCTGTTGATGCACTGAATTGCTTCAGATACTGAAAAAAAAAGAACTGCGTGTCATCTGCATGAAGGTGATAGTTACAAAACTCAAGCGAATCAGAAAGGAGTGATGCATACAGGGTGAGTCAACAGGATTCCCGTGGTTCATTGCTGCTTAATGTATCACTATTTCGATTTCTAATTTTTTTTTGTAAAAGAGACCATCTAAGACCACCTCCTGAAATCATTTTTATTCATACAGGGTGCATCATTGATGCGTGGCTAAACAAAGTTGTTCTTTTTCAACACCCGGTATATTTTCATATACTCCGATCGGCTGTTCCATTGGTAGCTCAACGATCTTTTCAATTTTGAATTCCGTTTCGGCGTTGCCGAGTTATTCGAATGAAATCTATTTTGAAGACTTTTTTTCGAAAAATTACTTATTTCACATTTTGAAATATTTAGTAGAGATAATTGGGAAATCGTTGGTCGATATGATGATGTTCATTGGGAATACCAAGAATTTGTAATAAATTGTACAGGATGTTCGACACAACAACACAAACTTAGCCATTTTCAAGCATAGGTATTTTGATTTTTTCAAATAGAACACCCTGTATATTTTCATTTAAATCAACTCTTTTTTAATGACCACACTTTTTATCCCCGACGTCATGTACCTTGAACAACCTGTTTCCGAGATATTCTGGTTTAAAGGAATTGTTCAATATCAAATCAACAATTCTATAGATTGTTTCATCCACATGTTTGTTCTTAGAAAATACTGATACTGAATGATGTTTCAATTATTTTTTCCATCTTCAAAAGCATTCTTGGCAACTCATGAATGACTATCATAGCAAAAAAATAAATTCAAATGTAACTATTTTTGATAGTTTAATTATCCATGACTACCGCTGAAAAAATTACTATCGGAATTTGTAAATAGAGGTAACTGTCAAACTACAATCCAGTTGTGTTAAAAATTATTGTGGCATCATGAATCATCGTTTACAGGACATCGTTTACAGGTTGAAATGGTGTATGCTTTGGGGGGAAGTGATGGCAATTGCTTACTGGCATCTAGATTATACTAACAAAAGTTTCCTGAGAGAAGACATCCAGACCAGCGAGCATTTCGAGACCTCAAAACAAGATTTGAGGAAACCGGAAAAGTATTTTACAAAAAGTTTGAACGTGCTTTTCCTGTTACGAATGATGAAAATGCTCTTGATATTGCATTGCATATTACCGAGAATCGCCATGTGAGTACACGTATTTTGAGTAGGGAGTTGGGAATATCTCAAAGTAGTGTTTCTCGGATGGTTAAAAAATGCAATCACCATCCATATCATATGCAGTTGATGCAAGAGCTGACTGAAAGAGATTTTTCAAAGCGAATGCGGTTTTTCCAATGGGGTGTAGATAAAATCAACCAAGAACCTGATTTTTTTAGTATGTTCCATTTTCGGACGGAGCTACGTTTCACAACAATGGCCATGTGAATCGGCATAATATGCACTATTATGCAACTGAAAATCCTCATTTTGTTAGATATGTCAATCACCAACAACGTTGGTCACTGAATGTTCGGGGAGGTATCATTGGACGGCGTGTAATTGGGCCCTTTTTTTTCAACGGACATCTCAATGGAAGAAAATACCTAACATTTCTGCGAAGTCAGTTATCAAATTTATAAGATGAAATTCCAGGCAATAAGGCAGAGAATGTGGCTACAACAAGATTACCACACTGATGTGCGGGAATAGATTGATAATGAATTCCGTGAAAAATGGATGGGTAGAGGAAGGCCAGTTCAGTGGCCTCCAAGGTCACCGGACCTTACAAAAATGGATTTTTTTCTATGGAGATACATTAAATGGGTTGTTTATCGAACTCTGCCTACAACTCCTGAAAATATGAAAGCAAGAATTCGTCCTGCTTTCAGGAAAATTTCAGAGGACATGCTGGCACATGTGGATACTAATTTTCGAAGCAGATTGAGAGTATGTATTGGTGAAAATGGCAGGCACATTGAACATGTGCTGCATTAATTATTATTTACTGTTAGATTCGAATAAATATAATTTTTATGCAAAGTTTAATCCCAAATATGATACCGAAGGCAAACATTGTCAATATTTTCTGTGGAAAAATATCCATCTTTTGGATGTAGAATATCTCGGAAACGAGTTGTTTTAGGTACATGACATGGTGACTGAGAAGTGTAGAGTTATCGAAAAGTACTTGATTTAAATGAATATATATATATAGGGTGTTCCATTTGAAAAAATCAAAATACCGATGTTTGAAAATGGCTAAGTTTGTGTTGTTGTATCGAACATCCTGTACAATTTATTCCAAATTCTTGGTATTCTCAATGAACATCATCATATCGACCAACGATTTCCCAATTATCTTCACTGAATATTTCGAAATGTGAAATAGGTAATTTTTCGAAAAGTCTACAAAATAGATTTCTTTTGAATAACTCGGCAACGCCGCAACGGAATTCAAAATGGAAAAATCATTGAGCAGCCAATGGAACAGCCGATCGGAATATATGAAAATATACCGGGTGTTTCATTTGAAAAAGAACAACTTCGGTTAGCCACGCATCAATGATGCACCCTGTATGAATGAAAATGATTTCAGGAGGTGGTCTCAGATGGTCCCTTTGATAAAAAAAAATATAAGAAATCGAAATAGTGATACATTGAGGAGCAATGAACCACGGGAATCCTGTTGACTCACCCTGTATAAAATGGGCTAAGAATACCACTTAATGCACTACACATGTGATTTTCTGAAAAGTAGATTTTTCAGTATCGATTTGTTTACGGCCATTCAGATACGATGAGAGAAGAGAACATACTGTTTTACTGAAATGGAGGTATTTCATCATTGGTGCTAGAATATCATGATCCAACGTACCGAAGGCTTTCGAAAAGTCCAACAGTATCAGCACCGATATTTTACCTTGATCAATGGTTTTCAATAAATCGTCAACGACTGCAAGTGCCATGGCACAGCTATAGCCCTTTCTGGAACCGGATTGCTTGATAGGTGAAATATTATTATTACCAACGAAGTCTTCAATCTGAGATTCGATTTCCCGCTCAAAAACTTTTATATACTATACTCTTTAGGTGAACTAACGTTAGTGGAGTTACTTTAGCAGATTTCCAGTCTGTTCGAAAATATCTCTCCATCAAACACTCATCCATAGTTTGGACAATGATGGAAATGATTAGGAGACAGCATAACCAGATGATAATAATGTTGGATTCGTCATTTCCAGATGCTCTACTACCAATATCATTTATGATATCAATTATAGTTTCTACAACTCACTGGAATCTGAATTTGTCGCTAATATCACTCATTCTATTGTTTTTATAAAAATTCGGTGGGTTATTGTAGTATTGTAGTCCCTTGTAACGTTTGCGAAAAAAGTTATTCATCTCCCCGACGGAATTCAGATATACAGAAAGAGTTTCCGGACCGGCAATACTTTAAGTAGTGTCATCACCAATCCTTACAACAGAACTAAAATCAATCGATTGCATTGATGAAGTCTTATGTGAATACGAAGATTCCTACACCGAAGAGACGGAGATGTCGTAATGAATAATATTAGTTGAACGCATGAAATGGGCTCAACGCGAGACGTCAAAATCGAGCACCGCTGACCACCCCTTGACTCAGCACCAACGAATTCTATGGGACAATTCGAGTGTTCTACATAAAGATGAGCATTGGTTCAAACAGAAGTTGAAAAAGGCAAATAACTCCTTTAGTCAACCAAGCGTTGAGATCAGGAACGTATGGAAACTGCTCATTGCTCTTTCTGGAGGACTGCAAAGTCGTGAAACTTTACGCCCACCATACCGTTCTGAATCACACGCATCGCTGCACATGGCGGAATTACATGTACCAATGCACCAATAGACATATAAATTAGTGGGTAGTACCTAAGCTTGTCAGTATTTACCTGAAGATGATTTCAGATACAAGCAATAGAAAATTAATGGAGAACATTGAGACGATTGACGTCCGAAACGAGAGTTGTCTGATTTCCATAGCCCAAATGTTCAGAATATAGGTTCGAGTAAATTGTTAACTATGTAGTACTATCAGAATTAATTCATGTTGGAAAGTTGAATCAATTTTCATGTCGGCATTCCAAACATTGATTGAATGGTCCACTCCCCATTTTTCATGGACTGATTGGAAGTTTTTCAATGATCCTCCAGACTCTATTTTGATTACAGCATTACATTTTTCACTTACGAGCACCAAAGTGTGGTATTTGCTCTAATTGAAAAAAGAACTGTGACAACAGAGTAATCACCATTATCAAAGTTTCCAAACCTCAATCAACGGCCGTACTATTTTTATTATGGGAAATAGAGACCTATTATTATTATTATTATTATTTAAGTGCAAATCTTGCTTCTTCTCATAATTGAAGATCTGTAATTGAAGTGTCATTGATAGTCATGAACACACAAATAAGCCATTTTTAATTTTTCATCAATATCAGTGTCATTAGGGAGATCACGGGCATGCGCAAATGTATCACCAACGGCCAATAGAATCGCTTTCCGCTCGTTTGAAGAAGTAGCCGGTTGCATTTTGCATTTCGTTCTCGCAGTGATGCATGTGATTGCAGCGTAGATGGATCATCGAACCAACGCGGCGTCTTATAGTCGAAAATTGCTTGTTTGTAATATTATAGTTCAAACTTATATACAAACAATTTTGTGATCTACTGTTCTTCAAAAGTTTGAAATTGCCATTTTTCCAAGAAATATTTGCATTGAGAATGTTTCTTATGAATTGAATGAAATAATCAAAATCCAGAACATGGGTGTAATAATTTTTGGTATCGTTCGTTTCATCTTCAATTCAATTAATGAGGTATGTCTTGTTTTTGAAGAAATGAAAATAATATAATTCCTTTCAAAATATAAACAGGATGTTCATAATATATCTATTTGCTCATGAACTGGAATTCAATCACACTAAGGGATGTGTTTTGCCAACACAAATTGAATACACTAGACACAGTGAGATTATATTCCATTCAAATGGTGAAAATAACATTATATGTTTTTGATTCGAAGCTCCCATGATCATTTGAAAATTATAATAAATAGCACATTCCAAAGAGAATTCACAATCACCTGGCATTATAGTTTTTTGTATTAAGTACTTGATTGAACACTTCCTAGTTCAGTTTTCCCAATAACTTGCTATTATTTATATCATCGTTTGATTTAACTTTCAATTTCATTATCTGGCCTACTGTACAAATTATCATATTCCCTGTATATTTCTGTTGAACATATAAAGTGACTGACCAATATTGTTTTATATTTTATGTATTCTAATAACGCATTTTGTTAGAAAATAACTTGAAGTTTGTAGATTTATTGGTCCAATCGAATAAAAAGAAGAAATAAGAATTTGTATTTTCATCATTTTTCATCTTGGGTCTACCTTGACTTTCAAGTTAGTTTTCAATTGAATTGTTTGAACTCTAGACCCTGCATGTTGAAAGTTTCAGGAATATTTTTTCATTGGACATAGTTGAAGCAAAGTGAATGCGTTGAAGCAATATATCCTATGAAAATTATCCACGAGGATATTGAAAGTCATAGTACAATCGGAAATGGTTGTTTTATCATCAAATACTCATTTGTTACAAATAATCACTTATTCCATCATTGGTGCCTGCTTTTTTGCGGGCACTATTCAAGTCAAAAATGATATTCTTCTTCTCAGTGTGAAAATGAAAATATAATCAGAAAAATCTATACAAGTGTAGAAAGGGAAAACTAATCAGTTCACCCCGATAAGTTAAGCGTTCACCAAATTATATTTCCTGAAGGAAAATGATTCAATTAGTCAGTAACTTGCCGTATTCTGAATCTGCCTATCAAAAAAATAGTACAAATTCAAAAGATACTTCTCCATATAGTTTCCGATTGACGTTTCGGGGATTCTATCTGCCCCGTTCTCGAAATTTACCAAATATCCTTCAATAGCTTGAATGATTATTTTTTTTCTCTTGCAGAGTCTTCGTGGATTCTTCGAATGACGGATGTCAATTCAGATCTGCCAAATAAAAATAATGTGACGTATTTCTCATTTGATATATGGGGTGTAGTTCAAATCAGTTTATTAGCATTCTTCCATTTCTCACTTCCTCTCTAAGTAGAGGTAACCATGTATGGTCCATATCCACAGGATTTGTTGAAAATTATGTGTTATTGGAATGGAGAATACAGGCCGTTTCTTTCAGTTTTCTCCCCCCTTGATGTGGTTCTTTCATCAAGATTTTTGTCCTATTCCATTCAAAAGTATGATCGCCATTGGATGTGATGATATGTTCTGCAATTTTTTATCCGGCTATTTGTCGATTTCTGATGCAATCCTGATGTTCACTCCGGCGCAATTCTGACGGTCTTGACGTTTCACCTATATAACTATCACCATACGAACAACGTATGTTGTAAACACAGTTTTTGGTGTTTTATTCGGCGTTTTCCGATTTGGTTTGTGTTAGTATAGATCTCAGTGTGTTTGTTGTTCTGAATGATGTTTCCATATCATACTTATGTCCAATCCTTTTTATCTTCTCAGATAATCTGAGTACATAAGGTATTATGTTGGTTGTGATATTTGTAGGTTGTGGTAATACTCCTATTGGTTGTGTTAATTGATTGTTTGGTGGATTGATGTTTCCAATGTCAGTGATTGTTTTTTTCACAAACTGATCCGGAAAAGTAGTAACTTATCGGAGTGAACTGATTAGTTTGCAGTTTGTAGATTTTCCTAATTATATTATAATTTTCAGATTGTGAAAGGTTCCCAAAAACCATGTCAAGAAATGTTGTTTTTCCACAAAAAATCACATTCGATCGTCAAATACCTCATACCGGATAAAACCAACGATAACAACAACAAACATATATATTTAGGGAAAAACTTTGTGTCATTACTGTGAGTACCTGATTAGATAGCACTACTTTATATCCGAATTCCAGTTTGATAATGGCAGTTAAACACTGTCAGGGTTTTTTCCTGGTGACAATTAAAGTGAGACCCAGTCCCAATACGCGTGTTTTTTTTGATTGGCAATACTAAAGTATCAATAGGGGTTAATATAATTTTTTCTTGCTGTAAATGAAATTCATGTCTACTTCTCAAGTTGTTCCAAAAACACAAAAGATATGTCATTTCTCAATTACACAATTACCACTTGCGTTCTTAATCACCCCCAATGCTGATGATTGATTGCGTTAAAATGTTTAAACGCTACAGATTGTTTGAGATGCTTCGAAATCGCAGACGAAAGATTGAACAAAAATACTAAATTGAAAATCTTCGCCATGCAATCGAAGATGTCAGAAGTGAAAACCTCACATTGGCCCAGCTGCTACCAAAAACAACATTATTCAAACAACTTTAACAAAACGATCTCAAGGTACCAAAGAAGGTCGATACATTGTTTATAATGATGAACTAGAAGACCAGCTAATAAATTATATACTTGATTGCTGCAAGTCTTTTTATGGCATAACAGCAAATTCATTACGTATAATTGCTTTCCGTTTTGCTGAAGCCAACGAACTGAAACAAAATTTCAACAAAGAAACCCAGCTGGCAGCGAAGGCTGTTACTATGGCTTTATGCCTCGACTTCCTTCGATCAGCTTACGGATTCCAGAAGCTTCTTCACTTAATATAATAACAGCACCGAAGTGAATCTGTATTTTGATCAACTGGAAACGATCCAAACAAAACACAATATACCTGGTCATCGTATTTTCGATATTGATGAAACCAGCATTAGCACAGTTCAAAAAACTCACAAGATTTTGGCTCCAAAAGGTTTGAAACAGATTGCAAACGCGACAAGCGGAGAACGTAGGGTCACAACAACAGTAGTTCGTGCTGTTAGCGCTAGTAGCATATATCCCATGTTCATCTTTGAAAGTGAGAAAATAAACGACTTGTGAGTTGAAGGCTGTAACATCGACATTATTGTCACAGTTTCTGAATTCGGTTGGATAAATGAGCCCATATTCATTGACTACTTGCGCCACTTCATTTCTTTTGTGAAACCTACCAGAGAAAAACCAGTATCATCAATACTCGACAATCACGAAAGTCATATCAGCCTTGGAGCATACAAGCTTTTCCGAGAACACAACCTGCAAGTTCTTCCCTTGCCACCCCATATATCTCACAAAATGCAGCTACTGGTTCTTACAATCCTCATTCCACTGGAGATGGCATACTATAAAAAATGTGAGATCTACATGGTTAACAATCCTGGCAAACGATCAAGCCAATACGAGGTTGGAGAACTCTTAACAAAGGCATAAAACAAAACAGCTAACATAAGCAAGGCTGTCAGTGGATTTAGAGCCGCTGGAATTCCTCCTATAAATCCTGAAAATTTTAAAGGCAGCTTTGAATATCAGGTATTCGATCAATCAGTCAGACTCAAGAATGCGATGTCCATGAAACAGCAGCTGGGCAAAGTTTGAATGAGTTCGTTAACACTGTCAACCAGAGTGAAACACCAACACATAATGCCACTTCTATGACTGAAAATGACAACGGTTTGAGCGTTACCAATAATACTACTCTTCCATACACTCCTGTGCCTCTTGCCAAAATTATCAATGTGCCTATTGTTCCTAAAACACTAACCACTTCTGAGCGACAGAATGAGAAGCATTCTCAGATTTCATCCAGCACATCAATAGAAATTCAACTAGAGAAAAAACAGAGAAAACAGAGTTAGAGGGAAGCGAAAAAATAAAATGTTTCAACTTAAAACCAGAAGAGAACATCAAAACCAATGAAATGAAGCCACCAGTCAAGGGTGAAGGAGTCAGAAATCTGATTGAGGCTTCACAAGCAATAGAAACGAAGAGGAGTTTTACTGTATAATGTGAAACGAAAAGTATGTAGATTGGATCATGTGCGCCATTTGTGAACTCTGGGCACATGAAAAATGAACTACCGGCTATACTAGTAGAGGTTACGTGTGTTATATTTGCCACACAATAACCCAAAGCCGTTTCCATTTCCCCCGCGGGATGATCTCAATTACCTCATAGGGTATAGGGTGAAAAGAAACAGCAATGTTTTTTGTTTTCGTTTATATTTCTATTGAAACGTTGATTTTTAAAAATGTTTCTGTTACTAATGAGTGGATAGATAAGCAGAGTTCATGTTGCAATGAAAGTTGATTATGTCTGTGACTAATTTCTATTATTTTTGAGCATTGGAAGTTGAGTGTTCCCAATTCTTCCACTTTCCAACCACGTACCAAATTATTTTTCACGAACGGAAAAATATTTAATTAGTCAACAACTTGCCCTTCCACATTCGGAAATATTTTTTGGTCCATTTTATTCAGTTTTCAGTTTGAGTATTATTCCACAATAAATAAGCTTCAAACAATACCCGTACGTTATAACGGAATCTTTCCGTAGGAACTTATACATATACAAATTACCTACTTGAAACCGTCAATGATGTTATTATTCAATTCTCATATGAAATGGTAGAATAATTTGCAAAAAATTTTAAAATCATTATTATGTGATTATTGTGCTTGGGGAAAGCATAAATCGTTTCTTATTCCAACATGAGTTCATTATTCGAGAGATTATCTCCATTTCCTCAATAATTTTTTCATGACTCTCACGGAAGATCCGAATATTTTTACAAATAAAGGTTTTTCTCAAACTTTTTGGATTGGGAGACATACTGGATGAGTACAAGTCTTGATATTTCGTTGATCCCAACTGCATCAAGAGAAGGTTTCTTAGGAACTTTTCACGAATAATATCCATCTCTGATTCTATGTAATATTTTCTATTTTCATTTTTATGTAATATGTACTTTCAAAGGGCAACAATAGCAATCAGAATAATTCAGCAGGGAGAGCCGGAAAATAATCGTCGCTTGATTGGTCAAATGGTTCGGCAGTTATCGTGGAAGATTACAGACAGACAGAAAACACATATGGACAGACAGACAGACTTCATCCTGGAATTGGCCTCAATAGTCTCGGGGAACCTCAAAACGGATGATTCCTGCGATATCTCGATTTTTTTTTACGATTACATTACTTGACCACTGGGGGCCAGTTGAGTAATACAAATTCATATGACCAGAATACATAAATGATAATATTGTCTTTGCAGGAGAATATAGCTGCCCACCTAGATTTCATTATGATTCGTATTCATCATCATCCATTTGTTATCATATGAGTTGATGTATAAGTCTGAAAGGTAGAACAAAGTAGATTGCCTGATGGAGATCAGCTTATACATGGTGTAATCTTACCTCTTGCATACCGTGGATGATGAGTCTATTACGCCATTTCATCACGAATAACTGCGGTTGAAAATCTGAGGAAAAAAAATTGAAAACGTGTTTTGATCCTTGTAAAATTCGACAAAATTTTGGGTAGCGCCACCCGCCTCAATTCAGGTGACCTACTCAGAGGAAAACGTTGGCAATTGCCGCATGCAATAAACATTTAACTCGACTTTTGAATAATGTAAAATGTTGAACTGCTGTGTGGTGAATGTATTCATTGCAGGCTGCCTGCGATAGATATTCAATTTCAAAATGGAGAAAACAGAACCTTAATTGGTTGCTAATTAGGATCTCTCATTCACCAGCCAATCAGAAAACACTAGTAGAATCTAGCACATGGCGTCCGTTCGCAACAGTGATTTTCATCGTTGAGGCTAGTCTTTCGAAAAGGTAAGTGTTTTTTTAATAATTTATTGTAAAACTAGGGTTTGTGGGTTATATCAGTATGTTGAAAAACTTTATGTGTGTAGTCCAAACTAACAAATTTATGAAAAAAGTCTTATTTCATAATGATATTAGTATATATGGGCAGTATCTATCGGTACATCCATTTTTATGATCATGAACAGTACCTTTGTCATTTCACTGGTCGAGATGAGACGTTTCGAATCGCCCCAAGTATATGTTGAGACATATGTCTGTAGTCGCTTTAGGTATTTTATGAGTATTGTTTTGCAGGTATTCACATGAATGGGCCGATACAAGAAAGAAGTAGGCGCAAACTATTAAAGATATGATAAAAAAAATTAGAACTTGCAGTAGCTGAGAAAACTTCAAACAAAATATGGTATTCATAAAAACTTTTTAACGAAGAATCAAACCGACGAAAAAATCAACTGAAAAGCAAAAAATAAAATAAACCTTCTTAGTCTGAATGATAATTGAGCTCCTAAACTAATGTGAGTAACTGATTTTGAGTCGGCGCCAAACAAACAATTATCGAAGATCATTATCTATGAAAGAAGTCATCAAAACGCAGCCGTGCATCTCGCTGCCATCATTTTACGCTTCACCTAATTCAATTCCTAGTTTGTTTGGCGCCGACTCAAAATCAGTTACTTACATTAGTTTAGGAGCTCAATTATCATTTAGACTAAGAAGGTTTATTTTAGTTTTTGCTTTTCAGTTGATTTTTTCGTCAGGTTAATTTTTTGTTAAAAAGTTTTTATTTTTTACTTTCCAGTTCCGTATTTTTTCGGTTTAATTTTTTGTTAAAAAGTTTTTATTTTTCAATTTTTTGTGGCTAAAATCTACCAATTACTACCTACTTGTTTTTTGATTACTTCCAAAATACTTACTTACCCACCTTACTTCAACTATTACCAGTTAAATAATATGATTATCTACTTTTACTATTTGTTGTAATATAAATTATTTTCGTTGTTCTGGTTAGTGTATTTCATTACTTTGTATATCATTCCATCCTCTCAAAAAATATACTGATTTTGACGGATGTGAAACAAGAATAATGTAAGTAGCGATCTGTCATTGTCAACTACGTATGTGTATGCCAAAGTTCCCTAGTGAAAAATCAATTATCCCCTATTTTTCTACCCGTGAGGGTGGCTAATTCCTTTCGAAATCCAGATATAAGGTGTACCCTATCTATTAAATAAAAATCATCCAAATCAAAGAACCCAGTACAAAGTTTTGCCTGATAGAATCGGTTAACGGACCAGAATTCAGAGGGTGAGTGATCAATATCCTTCAATTCGCTACCCTTAGGGGTGGATTCCATCTTTTGAATCCAAATGGGACCAAATTCGGAGTACACCCTATCCACTGAAAAAGAATTATTGGAATCGGATGCGTCAGTGAGAAGTTATGCGTGTTCATACATAAAAAAATATGATGGAAAAAAAATATACGGGTCGAATAGAGAACCTCCTCCTTTTTGGTTTCGTCGGTTAAAAAGGATACAATAGATCGGAGAGCGAAAAAACGTTTTATGCTAAAGCCAGCTGGACAAACTATTTTCAAGTCAGAAGAAGAAAAGAAGATGGTAGACAACATTCAGTTAGCCAGTATCTGGGGTTTTGCCTAACATCGATCGATGTGAGATACCTGATTGAGACTAACTTAGATGAGTCTGGTAGACAATTATCGAAATTCAAAAATAATTCGTCAGGGAGAGAATTAATGAGAAATTATATTAAAAGGAATGAGAAAATACTTTTGGAACGATGGGGTAAAAATATTAAAATGAGGTGATGAATAAATATTTTGACGAGTTGGAAGTAAGTTTGCAAATGCAATAATCAACTACGATGAGACAAATATAACTCATCATCCTGGAAACACCAAGGAACTTGTCAGAAAAACACGCGCATCGTATAATGGACAGCTCTAGGAGCAGCCATTTCATCATATTTGCAGGTTCAGCAACGGTAATCTTCTGCCGCCCCACATAGTTCATAAGGCCGAAAGTTCATATAAAACCTGGACAGAGAATGGTTTTTTTGGTGCTAGATACAAAAGGTCAGAAAGTTCTTGGTTCACTGAGGAAATTTTCGAAGATGGGTTCAAAACTTTGGCTTTACCATATTTAAAAAAAACTTCCATTGATTGCCAAAAGCTCTAATAGGCGACAATTTAGCCAGCCATATTCCACAATCAGCAATTGATTTATGCAGAGAATATAACATTCGATGTATCCTGCTACCTCCAAACAGAACTCACATCTGCCAACCTTTAGATGTAGCATACTCCAGGCCACTCAAAAGCGCATGGAGATATGTTCTTTCAAATTGGAAATCAAACCGAAGGATACTTTTCCCAGGCTGCCTAAGAATTATTTGGATCAACTTGATGTAGACAACAAGACGTCAACAAATCTCATAGCTGGTTGCCGTGGAAGTAGATTTCATCCAATTACCAGAAAAAAAGTACTGGATAAGTTTACCATCGAGCTTAGAGGAGCCAAATGGAGAAAACAATTTTGTAGTACCGATAGATAATGCCTTTCCAATATTTCTAAGCAACCTGTATGCGAAGGAAAGTATAACCTGTAAGAGGAAAAAAATCCATTCAAGCCTGGAAAGAGTGTTGAAAACACCATTTTCGGAGAAGCAGAACAGACAGTGAATGAAATTACTGGCAATGGAAACCAGGAAGCAATTGGAGAAGAGCTACCTGATTTTTGTCAGTTTGATAACTCGATACCATCAGCGTCAAAAGGAAAATATATAATTTCCCGAAAAAGTAAACAAAAAATTAGATTCCTCAAATGAGAGTAATGATTCATTTTCCACGCAATCGTGACAGCCCTGGAAGTATTGAAGAAGACGTGGATATGGTTGATATTTCGGACTTAAATATTAAAGACTTTAATTCAGTGCAATTTTCTTATGAGGCTACCCACAAGCCAGTTATTTTGATTCATATCAACGCATTATTTGACTAACCTATGGCGGAGGAAATGAGTAGTTTTGCAGACGATACTGTCATCTTCTTCAGGGACAAAAACTGGTCCGATCTGAAACAAACAGTTATGGAATCATTTCCTCTGGTGCTGGAGTTCTTTAGTAGTAAATTACTCACCATAAAAATGAAAAAGACAGTATTCTTACCCTTTACGAGTTACGAATCGAATCTTCCTCTATATAAAACAATTGAATTCTACCATCAAGGTGAGGTGCTGCAAATAGGATGCGATAAAACAGTAACATTTTTGGGAGTTCACCTAGACAGTAATCTGAAAAAAATAAGATATTATTTAGCAAAATTTCGATAACTAAAAAAATTCTTTGATACAAAACGTCTGAAAATTATGTATTATGCTCTGATACAAACCCATCTCCACTATGGAATCGTAGCATGGGGTGGGGCAACAAATTTGCATATGAGGCATCTGATCACAATACAAAAATGGATCCTGAAAATAATTATGGGAAAGGACTTTAGATATTCGAGTGATGAACTATACAGGAATGCAGGAGTAATGGATATCCATCAAATATTTGTTTTAGCTCTTATGACACATCGAAAGAGAAATTCAGCCAAAGTTAAATATGTCGAGCACAACTACTCAACCAGACATAAAAAAAATGCCTTGAAGGTCCCTCGTATGTTAAAGACAATAGGACAAAGGAGCCACATATATCTCGCACCTAAAATTTATAATTTATTACCGAGACAGCTGAAAACACTCAATTCCACATTCCTGCTCAAGTCAAAACTAAAGGCATGGCTTATGAACAAACCCCGGATTGAAATACAGAACATGATTGACTTGAAAAATAATTAGAATTACAATAACTATTAAACAATTCTGTAAAGATAATTAGATGTTAATTTCTTGTACATATATATTTTTATACATTTCTTATTTCAACACTTCACATTCTAATATTTCACCTTTTAATACTTCCAAACCTATAAAAAAACTACACACATTCTTATACTCGTAACATTATATTTTCAAATTTCTACATATTATATATTTTAGTTGTCAAAATCATTCTACATTTTATATTAAATTATACAATATGAATATTGTGAATATATCAGAAATACCCACGCACAGGTTCTCCTTTGTGGGTTAACTCAATTTGTTCAGACTGTTCAAATTGTCGCCAATACTGTATTGTACTTATACTAAATACTGAATAAATTCATTATTATTATTATAAGTTCATCGGACAAATTATTGAACTTGAGCCGGATCTGGTGTTTTGCAGCTTTATGCGCAAATCACCAAAAGGACAAAATATTTACGTATTTCCTGATATTAATAAAACTCAATTTTTGTCAAAGTTGGTTCATGTGTTTGTTCGACGAGATAGATACACTTTTTCTGTTGAACTTTAAAAATTTGACACACTTGTCTGAAACAATTTTTTTGTCATAAGATTTTTTTTTGTTTTTTAAGAGTTATGTTTTACAAGATTTTTGCCAACGATTTTTGTATTTACCTACCTACTTTTTCAAGGATGAACCCATGAGTTTTGTTGATCGGTTATATAATGTTACCTGGAAATAAATGAATAATAACAAAATTAATATATATTTCCAAACTAAATTGTGTTTTAATAAAACAATATAATTTATTGAGTTCCTAAAGGAATATTGAAGTCTCAAGTCAGCATACTGACTGTCTGTCTTGAGTTTATAATGAAAATAAATTACTGTCTCAAGTTACCCCCCACTCCTGTGAAGATGACTTGAGACACCCCTCAAAAAATATATATTACATTTTCTGGAAACCTTTGGCTCATTTTTACTATTGAAAATACTGAACTATATACCTAGACTCAAAAATGTGTTTTTGTTTCATAATGCTAACTTAATGAGATACATTTTTACAGTCCTTTGAATTTTAAAACTGTCACAAGTCACCTAACTCGACGGTATCATGTGGGTAAAACGTCAACAGATATTTTTTCTGATTCGGATAATCGCCGAACAATCGACCTTCAATGTCGCCGATGCGATGCACCGGACGGAAGCCCACTAAGAGGTCGAGGATAGTCCACATGCCGAAGAACGGAACTTCTTTCACCGTCAAGACAAACGAATACAACCGGACCTTCCATCAACGATGACTCACCCTGTACACACTTCATTTCACTATCCGATCCAGTCTCCTGGTGGAGGTTTCCAAGAGAGTGAATGGCGGGAGAAAAGTTTCGTATAGGATTAGAAAACAGCCGGTAGATCAGTGTCGGTTTAGTTCTTTTCTTGTGTCCGTGCTGTGTACATTGTTGTTTTTTTTTACACAGTAAGTGTCTTCTTCCTCTTCTTCTTATCACGGATTAGCCGCTCGCAGCTTGCACGCTTTAATTGATCAGGAAGTCGGAGCTTTCATGCAGTTGGCCTTGGGATCGACTTGTGATCTTCGTTTGTTTTGAAGCTTGTGATGCGCGATCTTTGCGATGAGATGCGGATCATTCAGTTCAGATGTAACGAGAATTGAAATCATTCGATACGAACGATTATTGACGGAACACAATTAGAAATTATTAATTTTTATAGTCTTTGAAATCGTTTCATCTGAAATGAATGAACTGCAGGCTATAATTGGTCAATTCTCCACTATCTCCGCACATGCCGCGAGAAATTGCGTTATATTTTTGGGAAGAAAGTATCATCAGAACACCGTGAAAATATCTACTATTTGAGGAATGTGATCAACAGTTTGACTGAAGAGTATTTACGAAAATATCTATACCTATTTGTTTGGAAACTATGATAAAATTTTACCAATCATTTTCTCAATTCGAAAATATTTGGACCACTATCTGCAATGTTATTTGCCAATTTCGATAAATTTGTATTGTATATCTGACGATAAAATATCATTATTACTCAACACGATTATGTCATAATGGGAGGGGGGTTCTACCCTTCACTTCGCCGACCTTTTAACCCCCCTTCCCTGTATTTTCACATCATTGCGAATCAAATTTCGATATACAACCATATTCAACTCGATGTCCATACCAGGTGTTCCGGAAATATAAGGAACGGCAAACTACTATGAAACCTCGAAATTTTTCCATGATGAATTCACACACTTGGAGAATCGGTTCCTTCGATTCTTTCATTTTTGTTATAATATTTGGTTATATAGATTTTTTCAGCCATATTGGAGATCATTTTCACTTCGCAGTATAATTTTTCAGCTGTTTTTTGCTGCTGGAAATAATACAATTTCCAGGAATATACCTACCTTTGTTTCTCATACACTCAACTTGTCCTTCAGAAATAATCCATTCACCACAGATAGTGGGGTTGGAATTCATCCAGGTGACTTGAAAATGAGAGGGGGAACGTAGATATGATTGGCTTGTTGATTTTTTTTTCCGTTACGATATACACTCATTTTTATGCACAGCCAATCTTTATTCAGAAGTCATGATATCTGTGTTCAAGGTAACCGTTATCATTTCAAAGAACAGAGAGAGAGAGAGAGATCTTATAATATTTCTATTTTGGATATTTCATATACTTTTATACTACCTACTTTCGATATTCCATTGTGGTTTCGAGAAATAATAAGAATGCAAAACGAAGTGAAAGAACTCATGCTCTACTTTGAAAAGCATCATTCACATTTAGGCTGAATATTTTTCTTTCAGTCTGTCAAGAATATCGCATGATATCGAACAACAGAATTTATCGTGAATAAATAGGAATAACTTGATACATTGATACATATTTCAAAGGAGAATATAATTCAACGAATTCAGAGAAAACCATCATTAAAGGAAATTTAAAAATTATAATATTTCTATTTTGGATATTTCATATACTTTTATACTACCTACTTTCGATATTCCATTGTGGTTTCGAGAAATAATAAGAATGCAAAACGAAGTGAAAGAACTCATGCTCTACTTTGAAAAGCATCATTCACATTTAGGCTGAATATTTTTCTTTCAGTCTGTCAAGAATATCGCATGATATCGAACAACAGAATTTATCGTGAATAAATAGGAATAACTTGATACATTGATACATATTTCAAAGGAGAATATAATTCAACGAATTCAGAGAAAACCATCATTATGAAATATATACTACTACTGGAAATCATTGTAAAGACACTTCTCGAATTACATAAAGCAAAGGTTGGAAATATCCACCAAAAATTTCAGTGATGCGGACGTGATAAATGTGTAAGTAGGTGAAGCATTCATTTTGCTTTCTACTCTACCATTCATGCATACTTTGTGTCCAAGTATTCAGAACATATTGATATACAAATGAGTCTCATCGTCTTATTTCTTTATTGAAAGAGACTCGGAATATATACACACGGTTACATTTGATAGGCAGGGAGAGAGTATTGACCACGACCGCGGTTTTCAAAGTATCCTGAAGGTTTCTTCATAGCTAGGCCTTTTTTTTCTAGCTTCACAGAGTAGGTTATATTAACAAAAATGAAAATCGAAAATGAAGCGTTTAGACCTAATTCAATATTACCTTTTCGAAAAACTTTCAGTACAGTAGTGGTGAGTTCAATTCTTCCACGTTGTTTGGTTTTTCATTTTATTTCAAATTTTCGTTTATTTCTTCGAGTATACCCAGTTTTCAGGAGAATAATGACAGTTCCCCTTAGATAATAACGATATTCCCAGAAAATTACTCTTGCATATTCCTTAAAAAATGCTAAACTCAGTCTCGAAAGGCGAAAAAACCACCGGGAGTGACGCATTTCCTGAATACATCAGCCTTTTTGGCAACCAAGTGGAAATATGATGCTAACTCAAAATATTACGGAATATGGCAGAAACTGTAAACACCACCCAACATAATCAAATAAACACATTGTAATACTTTGACTCCTTCGGAGGAGTCCTCTGGAATATAACATTTTTTTCATCGCAAACAAAATTTCCAATAAAATGAATAACTTGATATACAGGATAATTTATGCTTCATATGCCAAAAATCAACCTACAAAAAAAAAAGACCCAATTTATCGTTGAAATACACCACCTACAACTTCAGCCGAGCTGACGGTGGTGTAAGATCATTTCGCCTTCATCAAATGAGAACTGGCAGCAGAGCTGACAGAGAAAAAAATCGTTTCGGGAAAATCTACAGATTTTTTTTAAATAAAGAAGCCTCCTAACACTCCCCCCAAAAAAAACGGCTGTCAGTCTTGGTTGGTTGGTTGGTTTAAGGCTGACGAGCCAGAGACAGGGTTGGCACTTAGCTTCCCTTGACACTGCGACCAGCTGGGGTCTATTGTATCACTCTGTCGTCAGTGGTTCCTCATTCAAACAGGTTTGTGCCTTCAATTAGGTTTAGAAGCCTGTTGATAAGGTTCTTCGGATTCATGCCTGTTTCCGGGCTGATCTCTCCAAAGATTCTGTGTCGCCTACTACTTAGGGCGTCACAGTCGAAGATTGAAAGACAAGAGTTAGACCCGAGGCCTCCTCTTGTCTCTTGATGACAAGCCATTCTTCAGTATCTATCCCCATGTCCTGGGTTTTGATGAGCTGAAGAATCTTTTTGGTTTCCATTTCACCAAATGGCTTTGGAATCCACTCTGTTTCCGGGAGTTTCTCAGTAGGTGTTCGACCATCTGCTGATCCCTCCTCGGTTGGGTTTACGGTTTCTGGTGCCGAGTGTGATTCAACTGGAATCTCCTCGACTTCCATACCCGCTATCGGTGTTGGGTCTTCTTCAACAGGAAGTTCCCCAGGGTTGTTTGTGTAGGGGAAAGGGTCGTCCACACCTGCGGTGCCCCCTGCGCAGGTGTAAGGCAGATTACTCTGGGAGGTCGCCATGTATCCCAGAGGCTCCGTTTTTTTATACCTGACTGGCTCAGGTATCATCCATCCCTCGGCACGGGTCGCTTGACGCCTTGGATTAAGCCATGTTGTGGTGGCATTCGGTTTGAGATTGACTTAGAGATCCGCAGATTTTGACCATTTCTGGTCATTCCCACTGGATTTTCCTTGTCAACCCCGTTATCCAGCGATACCACTTGGAGGTAGCCACCTAAGTTTCCGCAACCCATCTTCATCTCTCGTAGGAGGTGAACATGTGTTTACGCAAACTACTCGCCTGGCTGTCAGTCTTAAAAAAAAGAAAATGAAATTTTTTAAGTCCATCACTTTCACGACGGTGAATATCAAATATTTAGACTCGCCCGATTTGGCATATTCCGTTGTGAAGCCCTAATAGTTTTGCCTTCTGAACACGAATCCGACGTTTAAACGTGGCACAAAAAAAGTACAAAAGGCCTAATTTTTAATCGCTATTTTCGGCCATTGAAAACACTCAACATTCGTTCTCCATTCAACGAAAACGTGGTGTTCTTGTTGAATGGAACACACACAAACCCTTATTCACGTATTTTCATTACAAAAAACTGCCGTTTTCTCAGATATCCACTTTTCTTCAGAATGTAAATAGACACAACGATTCTCACTATTACCCATCATAAGCATTATTCTATTGTCGATGTTGACTGTCTTAACTCGATGGTCGGAAGTCAAACGCTACAATAGCTGCATTTTGCTGACCCTCCGATCAGCTCAGAACACGCCTTCGGCGTGAATGTTTCTGAGGAAGTTAGCCTTCGGCGTGCATCCGTCCGGTCTGCAGAGAAAACGAAACCGGTCAATACCTCACGTTGAAGAAGGGAACACAACCCAACCTAACCTGGCGAACATTGCTGTCGAAGTTGAATGAAAGCAAACCAACCTTACGAAGTAACGCTCCTTTTCCCTCGCGGAAACTGCAATAGCGGTGACATTTCTCGTTTCGTCCGAATTATTCTTTTGGCATAATAGTGACAATTGGTCCCTAGATGCAAGTACACGCTACATCACCGACGTCGACCATTAAACAACAGCAACGCCCGTCAGTTGAAACTACATGATTGTCTGTTTCTTCTTTCACATTCAATCAAGAAGGTACGATTTAAATCGAATATTTTTTTCAGAATACATGACCGCCAATTTTTATTTTTTTATTTCAGAGAAATCAACTGTCACATAAACCAAAAACTTTTGTAATACGCTAGTTCTCCCTAAACTGCCATTTTACCGCTATAGCTAGAACTTTTTTGTTATAGTCGCACTACAAAATTTCGAAAACATTCGGAGAAAATGTTCGAATGTAACCAAATGATATACCGCGCGTCCTCTGTGGCTTGGTATACAAGACGTTACCGTTGAACTGCATCCAAAATTGTTCTTTCGTTTGCGAGAGCCTAACAGGGAATTTCCACAAGCATAATCGTAACTCAAGGTTGATTCTTCATTTTAGAACCTAGTTTCCGATAATATATATTTTTTTTCTCAAGACTATCTACAAAATTATTTAATTCCAAAACACTTGCCAAACGTGGGTTGAAATTCTGGTTACTATCAAGAATATAAAATGACTTTTTTTTTTATGGGAACAAAAATTCAAAATGACAGATATTTTATTCCACAGTCTGTATATGTTAATAGATTTTCAAGGAGGGTAGTTACTTGATTTGTTTAGTGACCAATATACGTTTATTTGAGACTTGGATTGTTGAACCGTTCATATCAGTCAGAGTGAACAATTACTGAAAGGTTGATCACAAGCAAAAAAAATGATTTTAGGAAAAAAACTAGATCGTGTTGTCTGGCAGACTCCGTAATAAATACAGACTATCGTATTGACTACCAGAACTGAGAAGTTCTGGATGTTAAAAGTAATTTAACAGAGAGCTGAATAGTTATGTCACTTCAAAAAGTTTGTTTCAATGGCAATGGATCAATGGAACATCGACTCATTTCAAATCACCATACATTCACCAACCAACCATCCAGAGATATTTCATTTCCAATAAATTACCAAAGAGACACCCAATATCTTGCCCCTATTGTTTCTCCAGTATAGATTAATCATTTGCTAGAGTTCAATCAGTGTAACTCTTTTCTGCAAATCATTCATTTGGTGACTTATTAGGATATTCCAGTAATGGCAGAGTTGCCAGCACTAGTATGGTATGGCGTAGCTCCATTTTACGGTAGACCTCTTCACATGTCTATGTCAACTTGATTTGCTATCAAGTAGGTTTCACGTCAGATAGAGTCAATCTCTCCCCGAGTTTTTCCACTTCTCTGAGTTGGTTAATCATATTTATCGATCTGATGCGTAGATATCTTCCAGAAATCGAGTGGATGAGTGATTTTAGATCTTTTTCACACCTGTGTTCCTGTTTGCACCATTCTGTCACTGCAGCTCGCAGAAGTGATTTCTTCTGTAACTTCCTTGGATGCTTTGTATATTCTTCCATAGTCTGCATTGTTTCGACTTGTCTTTCATGATGATTCGTATAATTATCATAGCTTGGAATGATCCCCCACGAAGGATTTGAAACAAATTACCGTCAGTTGACCAATCCAGGAGAATGAGTTACAGATTCATTCCAATCCTCATGATGATTTCGATTGGTTGATTAGATCATTTTCTGGAGGGGTCATATGATATGACTTCATGAGATCGTTATGAGGTTCATCGACACTGGCTGACCTTTACCATCCATCATCTCTCTCTCTCTTTCTATGTTTCCAAGTGAATTTGTTACTGCAGTGCCTGTTTACCATCTCTTCAGGCACAAGCAGATACCTTCTTACTAGCACGAGCCCACCTCTTCTGACTGCAGCTTCCCATCAACCCACTTATTTTCTGATGTCCCAACCGAATCGTCATTACTCCTCTATGTCCTATGAACACCTAGAAGTGTTTAAAAATATCAATGAATGAATTTAGTCATCTGACCTGACAAACAGAAATCAACAAACAGCGACCAACAATGGAGAGAAAAAAAACATACATTTCAAACTATATGAGTGACTGCATTTCATGGTTGTGAATTAGATTGATGGTCAAATGAAAAATTACTGTTGTGAATTTCAGTGATAGTATGCCCAGATCGCTGTTGTGAATTTCAGAAGTGAGAGTTTGCCTAGACGAATTTTATTTGAAGTGAGAAGTGGTGAAATTCTTCAATTTGATTTGAAATGTGAATGTTTTTTACAATCAGAAAGAGTGAAAGACAGTTTTACTTGAAGGATGGAAAATTTAAAAAAACGAATGGATGGAACTCTAATAGGATCACGCGTATTAGTCAATCAGTGAATGATCCATGATCACTTTTCTTTGATTCATTGTGGAATGGAAACAAAAATAGCAAATATTAGGGAAATGATATGTTCATAAAGATATATCTGGGTATCTGCTCTTCGCTGAGAAATATTATATTCTTTATTTTCGGAATAATTTCCCATGTAAAATTTGTTGACATTCTGAAATATCCTATTCAATACACGTCTATGTTTGACTTCACTTAATCGATGAGAGTGATGAGAAAATAATGAATTACATCAGTTGTTTCTATATATATATATATATATATATTGTTCCGCTCCACTGAAGAATTCACCTAACATGAATACTCTACATCCACCCTCTGGTTCCCTCAAAAGAGTAGGCAGATTGAGACTTTAGAGGAAACTAATGGCGAGGGAAGTAGGCGCAGATTGAGACCCTGGTGTCGAGTTAAAAAATTCTGAACCTCACCTGAGTGACTAAAACCTAGGGGTAGTTTTTGCTCCTTATCAGTACAGGAAAAGTCATGCAGACAATAACTTATATCTGCGAATCCGACTGCATTGATTCAAATATCTCCTAGAACTGCCATGCGCCTGGACCTCAGCATTACCAATAGAGGCACTCCAAAGAGGGAGGCAGATATCTGTTTCACAGGGTAACTGGTTAAGGAGTATTTGAATCAACATGCGAGGTCAGTTGTTGTCTGCATGACGTACCCTGTCATGTTTTCGAAAAATTCATGGATTTCCTTATTTTTTGTGCAAAACATAGCTTCAATTAAATATTTATTACGGCGGTAGTTGGACTCGTACAAAGCTTAAATTTTGGGTGTTGTTCACCAATATTATGTGCATCAGTTATGTCTGGAGGAATTTGTTCTCCATCATACAGGGTCGTTCAAAAGTTGTGATTTTTCCGATATATACAAAAACTGAGAAAATAACATTTTTTTAAATAGAATGAATATTATCAAATATCCTGAAAAACGATTGAAGTTTCTTTCGAATGATGTATCATGTTGCTATACCTAAATAGTCTGGTTTTCTAAATAAAAGCAAGTTTTTAATAAAAAACCGGATCATTTTGCCATATTTCGTATTAAATGTAATGGAATACGTCATTACGAGAATTCGAAAATAATAAAACGGGTTTTTCAATGGAGGGCAATGACTCTTCAACTGAAGTTTTGAATAAATTGTTCATATTCATGGTAAATATGGTCAATAAACGGTAGAGATAGGTATACGACATGTTCAGTAAAAGTTATTTGTATTTGTCAGAAGAATCCCAAAACAGAATGAAATACTGGGTGTTCTATCCAAAATTCGAATGTTGATATTAGTTACAAGTACATGTGGTGGCAACACTGCAACCGTGAACATATTTTCAAAAGCTAGATCTCAATCTCTTATCGTGGGATACAAAATTTATTTTATTTATATCTCAGATCTCCAGAAACGTCCGATAGAGTTTGAATACCCTGTATAATAATAATTCTTTGTAAAATCAGATCGTCACCATTTTTGTATCTATCGGAAAAATCACAAATTTTGAGCGACCCAGTATGATGGAGTCCGATGTCCATTAGATATACCTAATGCACAGACCATTGGAACAAAATTTCAGATTTGTACGAGTCCAAATACATTTAATTGAAGCTATGTTTTGCCCAACTGATAAGGAAATCAATGAATTTCTCGAAAATCGCTTGAAATAGGTATGAAGAAGTATTATACAAAAATGATCAAGAAGCAATAGCAAAGCAAAGAATCCAATAATATACAGGTGTTTCATGTGAAATATCAAAGTTGTTGCTACTTTTCAATATAAGCGGCGCAGCGCTGAAAATATTCTAGATCAATAAAGCAGAGATAATTACTCGGGAAACCACAGTTTCAAAATTATCCCATTTTTCGTTCTCCAGAAACGTCTAATAGGCCATCTAGTTTGGGACACCCTGTATATATAAATATTTCTATATAATTTTGTGAATCAATCTCTTCGACACTGACATTTTGTATATTTCGAATTCTGCATATGCCTTTTCATTTGATGAATAATTTCAATAAGCCTATTTTCAATGGCATCATATGACCCCAAACTTCGTGTGCTGCCAGTTTCTGATTGTGGCAAAATTCAATCATTTCTCATTCCCCACTGTATGAATTCATGTTCAACCTGCTCAATTGAGTCACAAGAATTGTCCCATATTATTACAAGCTCTTATTTATCTTCACATTTGTATGTATGTATTTATGTTTAGTTCAAATCTTTCTAAATAATTTTTACCCACGTTAATCAGACAATTGAAATTCCGATTCACGTGAAGTTTGGCAGGTGTTCATAATTTAGGTGATTGCATCATGGATTTTTTTCTAGAGGATGAACAAAATGGCGGCTTCAATATGTTGGACAAGTTTTGTTATTATGATTCGATTCTACTCAAAATTAGGGGGTGGGGGTTGTCGGGGACAGAATTTTTTGCCGAAATTCATAAATTCAAGATGGCGTCTCCAATATGACGACGAGTTTTGTGATAATTGCTGGGTTCCAATAAAAATTTGGATGTGGAGGTATTTTGGGACAGAGATCATAGTTTTTTGCTAAAATCCACGAATTCAAGATGGAGGGTCCAATATGGCAACAATTTTTTTTATTATGGCCCAATTCCATTCGAAATCGGCGTGTGGGGGTTTTTGGGGTTGTACATCATGATGTTTTGTCAAAAGTCATGAATCCAAGATGGCGGCTCCATTGTCTTCCATTATAATGGCCCAATTCCATTGAAAATTGATTAATTAATCCATATAATTGTTTGACCTAGGTTATTCTGTGAGTAGCAGATTAAAAAGCTTGCCGCGAATTTAAAATAGGTATTCTTGCGCGGCAAGATTCTGAATCTGCTTCTCACAGAATAACCTAGGTCAAAGAATTAAATGAATAATTTGACCCTTTTCAGTGCATTTGTAAATAAATTACTGATCATGTTCATTTTTCGTTACTTGAAATTGTACCTATGGTAGTGTGGTCACATCCAAAGATAGAAATTGTTTCCCAAACATTTGAGAAACACTGGAATAGATGCACAACGTATAACTGGTTGTCTATACTGGGTAATCAGAATAACAAAATGATCGTACAGGAATATGATTAACCGTTTTTACGATATCGAGCAAGTTTCATTGAACGTTGAGAAATTATGATTGTTATCAGTTTTTCATATACACTGATGATCCTTATTCGTAGTTCTTCTTTGTCACTGTATTCTTCTATAGCTTTCCCACATGCTCATGTACTATAGTAAAAATACTCGTTTTTTCTATCTCATCCATTATAATTGTGAATAATGTTCTACTTCACTTGTCAACAAGCTCATTCCGTAATCAAGTTCACAAAACGACGATTTCTGTGGACCAATACAAGAAATTATAGGAGAAAACTCAACGCCTCGGTTTTGAGGTCGATATAAATTCCAGTGACTATACTATTCCGTTGCTGACACTAATCATCGTTATGTAATGAATGAATGGATGGAAATAAGTTTCACTTCTCTTAATTAATCGACTGTTAGTGGTGTTGCGAATCAACGAGGCGTTTGCTTTACCTTCCCCGGTGCTGTTTGACATTGGAACGTGAATCTTTTGAATCACAAAATTTCAATACAAACATATCAATCATCGCGTTATTTCGAAGCTTAGTTCTCATTTCAAGATTGGCCCTGGACTCGATTCAAATGAATATCATAAAATATATCATATGCCGGTCACCAGCAGGTATTTTGTAATCAAAATAATCCAAATAAATATGTGATTCCAGCATGTTCGTTTTTTCGTTACTGGATAAAATATTTTGGTCTTTCTATAGTTTTCTCCAAGGTTCAGAAAAAAAAATGAGGTTATAGTCCATTTGATCAATTCAACTTTTCAACCTTATTTCCACCACTAAAGGGCTGAAATTACGGGTGAAATTCTGTATAAGGGTTCCGTTAGTTTTCAACTTATGGTCATGAAAACAAGTTTATATATAGGTTTTCTGTTAAAAATGAATGAATCCTATTTAAAAATATCGTCTCTAAAGGGGTAAAAAGTGGTTGGTGAATTTGTAACAGTCGTCACAAAGCATTACTTTTGCTGTCAAATCAAAAATGCCAGCCAAACGAGCCAACGGAATCACGGTTTAAAGGGATAACGCGATAACGGGAATTGGTACAACGGGAAACGGGATAAGTGCATAACGGAAAGTGGAGACAGCCACAGCGTCAGCTAGATGGAATAATACGAAAAATAAAAACAATGAACTATACAAATTCTACACATAACTTTTTATTGTTTGCATACAATATACATATATCTCATGTGAGGATTCTATTTCTTGATAATATTATCCCGGGATTTCATATTTATAATTTTTCACCTGATTCCACTACTGTGGGTTTTTCAATCACTGAATAATATGACAAAAATAAATGACTCTTCTATTGAGGTCAAAATATGACTATTGAAGGGATCGATTGATTCTTCGACAAACTATCGCCCCACAGAATTATTGAAATCGCACGAGTATATATCATATGTATCTCACGTCAAGCATTAATACAGAAATACTAGAAAAGAGTTTTTAGAAACCATGAAATTTGCCAGAGTCAGTCACTTGTTTGTTTTTAATGAATAATCACTGTGGAAGTTGATGGAATTTCCATCAGTTAAACATGATTTTTCCTAATCTCGGATATACATAGAAAATCGACAACACATATGTATGAAAATATTTTTACAATATATCGAAAGCCCGAGAAAAACTATTTCAATGCATCGAAAGGGGTGTCGTTAGATTGTGCCAAGATGATTCTGCTGATAACAATGAAACAAGATGGAACTCATTCTGAAAACAAATGTACTTGTGGTCACCTGGCAGAAACGTGGATATGTAGTGGCCCACACTAGACACGTTAAACGAATGACTGCGCTTGTATTATTGATTTGTAGCTCGATCTCTCTCCTGTAACATATTTTTATAATAAATATTCCTCTATCTTCCATTTTGACTGATTCATGTCTATGACTAGATCGACTATAAGTATAAGAGTATGTAACACACAAACATGTAAGTAAGAATATTGAATTTGAATACCTCTGATCGGTATAAAATTTAAACGAATGAAAGTTTACTGAGAAATATGGGTGGTGTAGCTCGATTGTGAGCACGCGCCATCTGAATACTCCTTATTTAAGGAAAACATAATTTTGGAAATGAGTCGCCTCTGAAATTATGTACTTAAATTGAGGGTTTCTGAAACCAATACTTACCTAATAAATAACTACGTTTAATGCAGTACTGGAGACAAAAAAACATTATTATTAAATGATTCGTTCATATCTGTAATAATGGCTACGCAGCATATTTCTGTAAATGTGTCGGCTTTCAGAGAATATAACTTCAAAGTGACAGAAACCAAAAACATACCCCTCTGAAGTTTCCTTCCAGAATGAAGTGGAACTTTTCGATCATTAAAAAGTTACGCCCACATCACAGGCCCATGACTCACCACTTCAAAGCTATAACCTGAAAATCACAGTAGGTCTTATACTCTTGAAAGTGGCGAACACTTCGCTGCTATTATAACCTCAAAGTTATAACTTCGAAATTGCGGTACATGTCCATTAATTGTGGAAAAAAAACATGTATCAACTATGGTAGATTTATGCAGCTCCAGGTAACAATTATCAACTAACAATTATCAATTAACAAGTAATGAAAATGATGACATTTATACAAACTGAATTAACAATGGAGGTATGAATATTAAGCAGCCGCACAAGTCGGAGACTCAATCCATTTAAATTAGGCTTTTCATACAAAATCAAGAAAAATAGTCTATTGAAAGAGCATAACCCATTTAATTTAGATTAAATATCATGCACGTTCAACGTAACAGGTGGAACGAAAAATTTTTTCGCATCGCGGACCAATCCGCGGTCACTCCAAAATCGAGAAAAATTTACTAGTGGAAACTCATTTCATTTTGAATAAACGTCATTCACGTTTCACGTAACGGGTAAAACAAACTTTTGTGAGTTACAATAAAATAATTTGAGAGAAGTTAGGTAAGCTTTCGTCATCGCGCGCACAAATCCATGGTCACTCGATGGTGAATTTTAAAGGTTATTGTAACTTTGTTGTGACATTTATTAGATGCGAACAGATCACAATCGAAAGCCTGCCACATTGAAGGTTTGATGGAAGTTACGGAAACGTCACTGAAACTATCATACTCTATCGAAAGTGATTGTGATTTCTAGTAATATGTAAGTGGTACCACAACGGTTTTTCTCCTCTTTCAAGTTTGAAAACCTTCAAGGTGATTCTGCTCAATGGCCACAATGTTTCAGACACCTCATGATACTAACAAGTTATAGAACTGTGGAATGGAAATAACGTGACTACAACCATGCAAATATAAAATTGTAGTTATTCTCACTGTATAGTGGTAGATTTAGTGGTGATTACGTAATAACCACCGAGTCGAAGTTGCAGTACAGTTTCCGTCACTATGATGCTGCTTGGGATCAGTGGCACGCAGCAAGTGGTATCGCGGTTTCACGTCAACGATTGAGACGGTGATACAAAGTGATATTGATACCGTGATAATGATACAACCACACACACACGATGAAATTTGTATCGCTACTACGTATCACGCAACATGTAGCAATACCGATCTCATCATCTGTGTGGCACCTTTCGATGGTGAACGTATCGCCTGAAACACGTCAAAACTTTGGCATTCAAAATGTTGCATCCAGTCTGCGGCCTTCAGTTTACAATTCCCGAAAGCACCGCAATTGGCAACTGGAAACTGATTTTTCAGTCTGAACTCAGAAGTATGGAAAGACGAATATGGATGAAGTTACTCCTTGTAGTTGTACATGCGATACAACATTTTCTCCACAAAAGATTTAATTTACAGAAATCATGAAAGTCCGTCAAAAAATGAGCATTCTGTTTCACGATAAACCTATAGGTCGATAAAATATCTTTTCTGATTTTCTGGTATTAAAATACGTGAAATAAGTTCACATTGAGATTATAATAGGGTGATTATTTACTTGAAAATATCCTTTAAACGTTTGTGGATATTGAACGACATTTTGCTAGTGGATATTTTGTGAAATTGAATCTAATAAATAATTCAAACATCTTGGGTCAATGAAAATATATCTATAGAGAGTATTTTCTGCCATGCATTTTGCCTATGGCTGAATTTTGAAGGGATATTGTTGGTGTTTTTGAATTTTGAAACATAATTTTGGCGTTATGAGGACTCGGATGAGAAATAATTCGTCAGAAAGAAAATTTGGACTCCTTCAAGATATTTTTTCTCTCTGCTTGGCATTCGTTTCCTGTAAAGTTAGTTGGTAATTCTCACTTCTATAATTCATTAAAAAGTAGTGTCAGCCATCTCAATTAAGAACTGTGGCGAGCTTAAATACAGTAATTCAAAAAAAAAATTGAAAATATAACAGAAAGCTGTGTTGAACGATACTATATATAATTTCAAAATGTAGTATTTCTGACATAAATTCAAAAATTATTTCTACTATGAGCCAAATACAAATTTTTTGCTTTCTCACCCTAAAGAAAGCTCATATTTTTGATGGAAGAAAATGTATTTCAACAAACTTCCATACGAAAAATATTTTTTTACCTACTTGGATGGAGGGATATTCACATCAACAAACCCACAAATAAAAAATATATTCCAACAAATTCAAATAGACTATTTTTATTACTAGGTAAAAACCCCCGAAGAACCTAGTTATTACCAGAGAAAATCCGGCGTAGACTCTTTTCCACAGATGACGTTAATTTATCACATACGTTAGCGTAAACGTCTGAATGATATATGCAAAATAATATTAAAAAACAAAATATGTTCTCCACGCATTTGGTTTGGCCCGGAATTGAATTGAAGAAGATAACCTTGATAATGACAATCATACTAGTTTTTTGTAAACGCTCCAGAAATGCCTACGATACCGAAAAGAGTCCGTAAAATGCCACTTCAGCGAACTTGATATCCTTAAAATCATTCCGGAGTCGTAATAAACTATAGATTTGTCTGCTGAAGCCGCACTTTACGTACTTGTTACATAAACTATTATTTTTGTACACGCTTCACAAGATGCCTACTTTGAATATGGAAAAAAGTCCGCAAAATGCCACTTTAGCGGATTTATACTTGTCACGGCAACCCTTTTGCGGACTGAAATTTGTTCTTTCAGAAAACGTATAATTAATATCTCAAAAACGTTTCGGGTAACGCAATGAACTATACATCATTTGAAATTTTGTAGTGAACAGCTTACATTTTCTTCGAAATATTTTTCTAGAAAAGCTGTTTCAGGATCAAGAAACACTAATGTTTCAAGTACTTGACCAATATGTCATTGATAAACAATCGATTGCTACATTTTTGCACAGCTTCCTTACACTACGTTATAGATTGTAATTGGAAATGTATATCTTAAGGCAAAAGTTCATATGACTTACCACCGATTCTAAAGGAGTAATTAAGAAAATAAAAAAATATTTTTATGCGTGCATTAGTATGTCCGATCTTCGCAGGGATTTGCACACAAGCCGATGGGAATTTGGTGCATTGTTCAGCTTCACAAATTTTCCAGACCCAACTTTCCATGTTTTTGACTTCAGTATTGAGAATAATACATGAAAAATTGAGGAATATATTTTTTTCTGCAAATATTTCTCCAAAAATGTCTGTAGATGAGGTCTTCAACAAAAAAAGCCAGAACCCAAGTTTTTATGGAAAATTGGTTAGAAAAGCCTGAAGAACTTTTCGGTCTGCAATATCTATAAATATCTATGTCTAATGGAGGTGTTATTTATATGATGAACAATATTTCAGAAGGTCTGAAAGCCTGGCGAAAAAATACATGTGGCGTTTCTTCTTTGTTTATTCTAAAAGCTAAAGCAAAAAAATTAAGAATTCAATGCATCCGGCTGCCTTCTGGTCCGTAAACATAAACTATTATTTTGTAACAAGTACGCAACATGAGGCTTAGGCGGATGAATCGGAATGTGAAGATGATGTACGCTGAAGCTATTTGCGTATGTGTGGCATATAATGTTTTTTTTGTATTAGCCTTCCAAATAAATAGAGCGTAATAACCGCACATATTTCTCGCCATTTTTGAACAAGTACCTGCAAATATCAGTTGGATACACAATTCCAAAGTGTTTTTGCGGACTTTTCAGTTTTCAAAGATAGCATTTTGGGGAGCGTGTCCAAAAAAATTCATTGTGGAATTTCAACATTCGATTCCATATATGAACTAGTGGATAGACCACACGTTATATAAAAAATTAGGGCAATCGATTCAATGCTATGGATAATGTGTACAACATGTATACTTCAGTCAAACGTCATGCGGGAAGTTAAACATTCATTTCTGTGTCTCATCTTTTCTGAAGATATTAATGAAATTACCACATGATTTGAACTGCCAGATTGAGTACACCAATTAAATGAAAAAAAGTTAACAAACATTGATGAATAGTATATCCTGTTACTCTCAGTCCATTCTCGGTGTCATTTCGATATTTTTTATTCGTTCCACTTTCAATCTCCAAATCATTAAAAAAGGCGAAAGTTCCATCTCTGCACCAGCACCAGATTTAATTCAATATTGAGAATGGTTCTGCTTTCTACAAAAATCTAATGGCAAACTATTCTATGCATTTGCATATTTGTTAATTTTGAAAGTATGCTTGAGTCCGATGAGGTAAACTTGTTTCTTGGAATTATTGATTTGTTACAGTTGGTTTGTTCCAACGCATCCGATTCTAGCACAATGAAATGTTCAATGACTTGCTTCATTGTATGGTTTGCCGGTTTTTATTTTGATTTCTTGAATGAAAAACTCATGTACGACAAGGAGATGGCTGCTGAACACTTTCTTCTGTGTTTTAAAGAATTCATACGAATGAAGACATATCGAAAAATTATTGTTTTTAATTGAATGTGGCAAATTAAAAAAACTACGGAAGATTGGTACCGGTACGTTTGATATTTCATGATTGTTGAACAAACATTTCTTTTGGTAATTATCACGATATGGCGTTCCACATTGCTTGCATTTTCAATTTCACACCACTTTTCATGTATTATATTATCAGAATGAGGGTGATACAGGTTAGGAGCATATTATCATGGTATATCTATGTTTGTACATATAAAATAATTTTATGCTATGAATCAAATGACTTTGTTTGCAAATGGAAGGCTCTCGAGAACATGGGGATAAAAATACTGGTATTTGAGAAATTTCAATTGGAAAATACCACTGATAGCATTATGTCAAGGACCTTATGGGATGAAAAAATGACCCAATTTTTCATTTTCAAATCGATAAAACTGATTGAGCTTTTATGCGAAAAGTTTTTCTCCAAGATGTACACACCAACAGAACATCGATGTGAATCACCTTCAATGTTTTTAAATAAATTAATAATTGTTTTTGCCAGGTTGGGCCGTCATCTATTTGTCATTCGTATCATCGGATTCTTAAATTTCCCGAATTTGTTGTGGAATTCTAGACATAATTGTTAGTTATTAGTGACAATGAGATTGAAATCCAAATAGTGTACTGTCTATATACTTCTGTGAAAACCAGTTTCGTTTACGTCTTCCTTTCGAATTAAGTCAGATTACATAGGAATATGAGGAAGTCTTTAGGGAGATTCGCTTCATTCTTCAACTTTTAATTGTAGAGTTTAAAGTTTACATGAACATGAGAATGCTGTTTGTATTTACGAATGAAAATATGTACATTTTTTCTGACACATGATTTGTTGACTAGATTGATGGCAATTTCAGAATCGATGAATGAATACTGACAACTACCTTACCGACTAAACGCGTTATCGGTATTTTATATTGATTGTTTTCTGAATTTTCTATCTTGTATGACTAAAAATCTATTTTGTATTGTTTTAATTCCAGAAGCGGGTGAGACTCTATGAGTTTGAGCTCTTCAGAAAATATATTGTATCACGGTCCTAATTATCCGAAACCTCTCTGTATCATTGTTTTATCAGCTATGAGTAGAATATCTCTTGAATACGTATTCGTAATTGTGGGTGATTTTTGTTCATGGTATCAGGTTTCGTATTGGTGTTGAATGAGTGCTTGCAAGTACAGTTACCTGATGTCACCAACTTGACTCTCGGACAATAATTTGCCAATTAGGTGTGGAAGAATTATTTTCGATATACGTTTTGTGGTGATTTTCCGTTCGTCCTTCCAAACTATAATATATAAAATGATGTTACAAGCTATTATTCAATATTTTCAGTTAATGGTTAATATTAGAAAATCTGTGGCACATCGTTTCGTTTTGGGTCGGTGATTGTTGCTCTATCATCTGATTATGTGTTATTTGCAGAGAATTTCTCGAAGTTTGGGGGCGATTCTCGAAATTTTTCTACCATTCAATTATTCTCTCCCGAGATTGAATAAAATTACTCCTGTAATTCATTTCGCTTTCGTTTTCCAGCCCTGGTTGGGGGTAAATGTGCCTGGTTATTTTTTAGTTCCTATGAAATCCCCCAAAATCTATCTCTTAAATATGATTTACGTTTGTATAAACTTTTCCTTTTTTGTTTGGGGCGGTTTCGTCACTCCCCATTTTTTATCTCTTTCGACTAGAGATCTGGAATTTGTTGGTATCCTTTTACCCCAGTAATTTGGTAGTTTTACCTGGAAAGTTTTCCCGGAGTTTTGAAAATTGGTATTTTTCTAGATATTGCTGTTTTCAAATTTTTACTTTGTATCTTTGCCACTCGCGCCACCACATTGGAAAAATGGCGCACAAAACGTTATCTCATTTCCGACTCATTTAACGATGAAAATTGTTATGTAATAAATTAAACTACGGAAGATTTCCTACAATTGATGTTGTAGTGTGGATCTGTGTTATTTTTATTGGTACACTTTGCATCATACGTTCGATATCAAACCTTGATATTTTGACTTTTATAAAAAAATATGGTTTATAATATTTTATGAGGCAATGACATTAATAATGAACTTTAGACAATTGCGTGCCTATTATCTGCCACAATTACCTTAAAAATTGTACATATGGCATGATTACAGCAATTTTATAATTTGTCCATTATTTCTGATACAATTAACTGTTAGACAACTATGATTATTCACAAAATGAAACGCTTTGGGCAGCTACGCGAATATGAGAGCGAAAGTGACAGACACTACCGCTAAGAAAAACTGTGTAATCATTGACGAACATTACCAGTAGCGTTCAGGTCAATATATATAGAGGATCTTGCGGAAATGTCTTATATGCCTAATAATTCCTACTATTTCCTAGAAATGAAAATCATAGTAGATTCTTGACTCATCATCACATTCTTACTCCATGTCAATCAATATATGCAAATAATTTTGATTTCGATAATATTCTTAAATAATGACGATGGGTGACAAAACAAAAATGAAAAACAATTGAATTCTAGTATTCAATTTCGAGCTGGACATTTTAATATTTTACAAATTATTGAATCACAAAATTATAATAATTCAAAATCGAAAACTTATACTTTTTATATGAATGAGTGTTTTATATTTATTTACAAAACAAGCGAGTTTCTTTGTTTCATATCTCACTGAAGATGGTTTTTATCTTTCTTTTATCGAGTTATATTCTATATGATCATACTGTGTAAAGGCAGAAGAACATTCTATTTTTGTTCGGTGCATTTCGGTGGGAATATAGAATCAAAGAAAAACTTGGGGATATTTTAGGTAGAAAAACTCTATTTCGATTATTTTTTCACGTTTTATTCCAAAATCCCACTTTTACATTCTAAATCAATTCCTAAATCTAAATCCCATCAAAAAGAGTAATTTTTTTTTTCGAATATTGACACAAGCCGTACTTCCTTCTTATATCTCCTCTGAATCTGCACCTGACTCCAAATATCTGAAATAATACACTCTGAAAATATGCATAGTCCCATGGCTTTGTTATTTTTTAACAATATATAAATTACCAAACAGGGATGTTTTACGAACATATCAAGAAATAGTTTTGTCAGATAACAGTATTTGATATTATCAGTTTCACATTTTTGTAGCGGTTATATTTCGGTTTTTAGAAACTGAAACACTGAAAATTTGACAAATACTAGAATATTGAAAAAAATTTCATTGATTTATATTCATCGAAACACAGTACGTCTTCCGTCCACACACGATATTCCTATAGGTCTCAAAGTTTCCAGTCCATGCTGAAAACTGGATTTATTTCTCGACTGGTTCGAATAGTCAAAATGAATGTCATAGTGTGATTTGTGTGAACAAATTACTTGTATCTACTTTTTTTAATGTTATATTTTCACCTAGCGTCAATGCCATCAAGTTGTGCCATCTGAATAATGAGTGAATTTGTGTGTAATGAGTAATATCTTGTAATAGCTATCAGATACATTAATCTTCTGCTTGTCTGCACTATGAAAAACATCAAAATAAGTCACCTTTCCAAATACCAAGAATTCATGATATTTGGAGAATACATTTTGATCCCAACTTTGTGTGACGTATCAAAGAATGAACCTTCTTGAGCAATAGCCATACTAGAAACCCCCTCAAATAAGTATGATATGAATCATTTCAACTACACATTGCTCAGTCAGTCATTTGATTTAATGACATAGTTGGTGATTTATGTCGTGCATCTGTTCCATTGCCCATGAGAAGTCGATCAAGTTGAAGAAGAAGTACACCGGTACTACTTTCTCACTACAACAGTTATGCGATTGAAACTGTCACACGTACGTCATAAATATCATTCGAACATATAAAATTCCGTTAAATCTTTTATAATCATTAAATGAATAGAAGTTACCGTAACAGTCACTATTGTTTTGTTTTATTTTCATCATATTGATGGAACATAGTATACCAATTGGACAAGAGTTGCAAAATGAACAAAATCTCTCTCTTTCGTATATTGATCGAGTCATTTATTACCAAATTCCTTCTTCTTCGCCAGTTTCTTATATACCCAAATTTTCCAATTTTCCAGGCAACTTTCCCAATTTACCGTATCAACCACCTTCGGGCCATTACGGACATTTAAAAAACATAGCCAATTTGGTCCAACCTTTCTCAGCTCATAAAGAGCCGAGATTAATGTTTTTTCTATAGGTTGTATATTCCTGAAAACATCTCCAGAACAAAAAAAAAATCAATTACTCATCCAAAAATCCTTTTTCCCCCTAAAAACCCTATTCGGGGTATTACGAACAATTAATAAAATGATTACCCAAATCGGTCCAGCTGTTGTTTTTATAAAATGAAAAAAAATATTGCTGAAACCTTCTGTTTGGTGGGCGACTCTGTAACCGCTGAGCACTTACCTCGTTTAGTAATAAATGACTCGATAGTCGTCTTCTCCGCCAAATTTCTTATACACCCGAATTTTCCAATTTTCCGTATCAACCATCCTCAAACTATTACGAACATTAAAAAAAATTGCCAAATCGGTCCAGCCGTTATCACGTTTCGCGCTTACAAAGTATCATGATTCATTTATATTAAATAGATAACCTTAACAAATCAAAATGCTCAAGCGTTATATATTTGAAACAATATTGACGATTCTGCACACTCTTGGAATCGTGTTGGATGAATAGAGACGGAGATATTGTTGAAATAATAAAAAAATATGTAATGCTCTTCATTACTCTCCTTCGTGTATTACAATGGGGTAAGAAACAATTTGGAAGAATGTTATAGAGCTCTTATTGCAGGACTTTCATGGTAGTTGCTGGGTTTCAATTCCTTCCATTATTTTCCAGTGTTTTTTTATATCATCTCTAGGATTTTTTTTCCTTATCAAAATAGGTCGTGATTAATTTTCCATGGTGAACGGTTGGGCGCACCGTGGGCTTTATTGAAAAAAATTAACATGCTTTCCCAAATTGGCAAAATTAATTGAATGATACCTCTTTTATTGACCCTTGGAAAATGACAGTTCTTGGGATATGGCATAAATATATTTTTAGAACCAGTTTCAATCCCTCACCCTTAGGTGTTAAATTTCCAGCACACCAATATATAACATGAAATAAATTCGAGATATTGGGCAATATCAAGAGATAACAATGAGTGACAATTTGAAAGCATTGGAGTTTCAGGAAGCTTCATACCTCAAGGATATCACATTCAATGGGACCTAGAAAATATTTTATTTGTGATGGACTTTCATATCTCGTCTGATTTGGAGAAACTCGACCAAACTTATCAACAAGCCGAGGAAGTGAAATAAACGTGTTAAGTTTTGAAAGAAAACGATGAGTTTGTTGAAGAATTATTGGATTGACCTCCAGTCGTGGAGTTTGGGTCCTTAGATATCAGTCAGTAGGCCAATCAGTATTATTTTTCATACAATAAGAAACAAAGAATGAACTCTTTGATTCCAAGTCAAATGATATGTTACGCCGTTAATCGAGTCCAATATGTTCCAATTCAAACCATTCGATGTGAACCAATTTTAAACCAGTAATCACAACACAATTACCATGAAAGTACCCAAAAAATTAATTTAACCTCGATTTCCTCACTTCCTCGGAGCAAGTCATTTTTCATGTATTCGAAAGTCACTTCTCACCTTATATGCAATAAATGAACATCAAATTCCAAAATTATTAATTCATGACATAATTTTCATTTCCATAAAATACCGGATTGTTCAAACATCCGGTTAACTCGTATGACCAAACCAAACACAAGTAACCTTCTTCAATAAAATGTTACATAACACCTTGTAGATTCCCTGTAATATTTAATTTGTTTCAACTATGGAGCAATACTGAAATTCACACTTTGAGCATGGATAATTCAACGATACTTATGTTAATGATTCAATCAATTTAACGATTGTATTGCGGAAAAACAAAATGTCATCTCGAAAAACCTCAGAAATATACCCAACTGTTGTATATTCATTTACGGTTGAAAGTTAACACCCTGTTGAGATCATTCATATGATTTCTGTTACCACTTCAGAACTAAGCAAACATTGGACCAAAAAAAAACATCGGTTATGCCAACAAAATTATCATTTCTAATCTCCCATCATGATGATTTGATAGTATTCCAATAATAATTTGAACTTCTCATTTGTCGCAGCCACAAATAATATATTCGCTGAAAAAATATGTTTGTTCACCAAACCTCATTCATCAATACAGAATCAATGTGAATAACATAAACATAGATGAGGCAACAGTAACTTATGTATAACACTATATTGAACAATAAGTATGAGAAGAATACTATTATGGGCTATGCGCCAAAATTGATTTATAATCCAATGAATAGAAACAACATTCCACCAAAATCTACAAAGATTAATGAACAGCTGAAATTCTGGATTCAGATTGTCAAATGTATGGGGTATTCCTTGAGCAAATATTCACTATGCCACGGCCCCAAATATAAAAAGAATCTAAAAATTATTTGAATTTTCAAATTTTGAGTTAAAACTCCAGAAGTATTGGAGATATGAGAAAATGCTTCGAATAAAAGTTGTAGCTCTTATTTTTTCTAAAAAAATATCCATGATAGATTTTGCGTTAAATCATGTCGTAAGGGAGATAAACGCACCAAGTCCGAATGCCAAATGGAAAAATATGGTCTCGTTTTGTATACTTTTTGTGTCAGAATACTTTCGCCGAAGCTGTGGGAAGAAACTTCACTTCCAGCTCATTTCCTCCTCTAACCAAAGAAGATGGAACACTAGCAACGACTGCCCAGGAAAAAGCCAATATCTTTGCGCACCTATTTTCTGGAAATTCCACTCTGGATTCATCGGGAAAACAACTCCCGAACATTACACCTATTGACAGTCACATGCCCGAGATCACCTTCCGCCAACGTACTATCAGAGAGATTTTGCTGGGTCTCAACACCAACAAAGCCTGTGGATCTGACGGAATCCCGCCGATTGTTCTCAAGAAATGTGCCCCCGAACTAACACCTGTTCTTTGCAAGTTGTTCAACCACTCTTACAATTTGGGGGTATTTCCGTCCAATTGGAAAATTGCAAGAGTACAGCCAGTCCCTAAAAAAGGCAAAAAGGCCCTACCTAGCAACTACAGACCTATCGCACTGCTATCTATTATTTCAAAGGTCATGGAAAAAGCCATCAACATCGAGCTCATGAAATATCTGGAAGACTCAGGAATTGTCAACGATAGGCAATATGGCTTCCGCCATCAGAGATCAACTGTTGACCTGCTCGCTTACCTCTCACATATATGTCAGCTATCTATTGAAGAGTATGGAGAAACTTTAGCTGTGGCATTAGATATCTCCAAGGCGTTCGATCGAGTTTGGCACCAGGGACTCCTCGCCAAGCTTCCGTCTTATGGCTTGCCCCCTCAGCTGTGTTCTCTGCTTATAAGTTTCCTCTCAAACAGGTCTCTTCATGTAGTGGTCGATGGAGTTTCATCTGACACTCTACTCATAAATGCTGGTGTTCCGCAAGGATATATCCTCGCACCAACACTATTTCTACTCCACATCAACGACCTGTTGAAAGCAACTTCATGTCCAGTACACAGCTTTGCCGATGATAGTATCCTCCATACCGCTTTCTCTTCCAGGGCCCCTATATCAGCCCGTGAAACCAGAAATGAACGAGGAAGAAATGTTAATAATATAAATATGGACTTAGCAACAATTCTCGAGTGGGGATCTAATAACTTGGTAGAATTCAATGCAAACAAAACACAAGCATGTCTTTTCTCTAGAAAAGTCGATCTCACTGTGCCTAACATAACTTTGTCAGGAGTAACCATACCACTGAAGTCATCCATATCGATGCTTGGTATTACTATCAGCAATAACCTTTCCTGAGAAAATCACGTGAGGTCCATTGCCGAAAGTGCATACCAAAAACTTGTTTTTTTGTTTCGTGCCAAGAGCTATTTCACCCCCACCCAGCTGCTTATGATCTATAAGGCACAGATCCGACCTGTCCTGGAATACTGTTCCCATATTTGGAGCGCGGCACCTAAACATAACCTGAGGCTATTGGATTCTGTCCAAAAGAGGGCAATTCGTCTCGTCGGTATTGCCTCGCTTACAAACTCGCTCACTTGTCTGGAACACCGTAGAAAAGCTGGTGATTTGTCTCTATTCTATAGATATTTTCATGGGCGATGCTCTTCTGAAATATCAACAATCGTTCCTGCTTTGGCAGTCTCTTCGAGACTAACCCGTCAATTCAGTCATCACACCCCTTCGTGGTCACTTTGGAGACCTGCAGAACATCACTTTCCAAAGACTCGTTCATCCAACGAACAGCGAGGCTTTGGAACTCATTGCCTAGGGAGGTGTTCCCCGAGGCATACAACCTCCAGAAATTCAAGAAGAACACCAACTCCTACCTTTTTTCCCTTGGTTCCCACGATGTTCTCTGAACATTACAGGATATCCCTCCTCGTGGGAACCAGAACATAAAAAAAAAGTCTAGTATTGTTAGATCAGGCGATCTAGGTGGCCATTCAATCAAGTCCCTACCTCGTCCTATCCAATGATTTGGGAACTGGTCATTTAGCAACTGTTAAACAATCCTGGAATTGGGAACGGAACAGCCGTCGAGCTGAAAATGCAAATTTACTCGTTCCGCAAGTGGAATTTCTCCTATTTCGTCCGGTAATTGGTTATCCAAAAATTCCAAAAAAAAAGCCCGTTCATGTTTTTATAAAAAAAATATGGACCTATTATTCTATCTTCTACTATACCACACCAAACGATAACTTTTTCGTGATATTGACGTTTACAATGTGTGACCCAGTGCGGATTTTCAGTAGCCCAATACCGAGCATTTTGTGATGATACTACATTAAGCAAAATATGTTCTTTTATTTCCATATCAGGTCTGGCTACCGAGCACTTCAAATACATTTGCTGTAGCTCTCTAGACCACACGTCTCCCTTGTGATATATCAACCTATTATATATCAAACTTAAAATAATTTTTTCATGTTTGTTTGTTTACTGCAATACCACTGATTTAATTCATTTCTACTGATATATTTTCCACATATCGTAATCATCAACCATATTGATATACATCCACCAAATAGAAGATAATTTGGAGGAATCCCCTTCGCATTCTTCAACATTTTACATGCTGAAGCTCCTGATAGTCTAATAAGTCCAGAATATACTCAAATTGCATTTGAAAAAGCATCTGCAGAAATGTCTGTGGCACCGACAAAACAAAAAAAAAAAAACAATAAATAGTGTATATTTACACAATGAATTGTGTTAGCAGTCTATGTCATACAATGTTGCATTATCTCATGGTAACAGTTTGGTTCACATTAAAACAATAGAAACATATCAGTACGGTTATATGAGGTTAAGCTAAACTTGAAATCGTTTTTCTTGTGAGAAACTGGGGATTCGAAAATGAAAATCAATTGTAAAAGGTTTACTCCAATCAATTTAGATCATCATAATATGGAAATAACAATGTAAAACAAGTTCGCACCGAAATCAACCTTCCTTCGATGTATTGTATTGACTTTTCATTGTTTGTGATGAGTAGACATAACCTTCAGAATTTCAACAGTGTCCACTTCGTAATGTGTTGAAAACATCCCATATCTGAATTTAAATATCCTAATTAGCATTGGCAACATTAATGCAGTATTAATGCATTTACCTATCATTTAGATGAACAAACAAGTGTTGAATGCTGTTCCCATTATTTGCGCAACTTCGTTATGAACCGATAAGGATAGTTTGACTCGTACAGAAACTTGAATATAATTTTTCCCATATAGCATCTATTGAAATTTACGGTAGTCGCAGTTGGGATGGAAAATATTTTGTGGATACCGTCTACAAAGTATATATTTTAAAAAATGCAATACCACTTTCGGCTATCAAACAACAGATGGATTTCAGTTCGGGTGAAGAAAGAAATACCCCATCAGAAATTGTACGGGCTACACCAACAGTACATTTGGAATCCAGGAAAGATTGGGTTAGTGCCCTGAGATCCCTTTCGAGTATTTTCCGAAAGGAAGGCGCTAATCTGGAAGTGATTACTGACAGTTTGGTCGGTCTAAGGGCACTGCTTTTACATCGGAAACTGAATCAAAAATGTGTAGTAGCTCCTTTGCATAACCTGATGTAGTCAGCACAGGCATTCCAGAATAATGTAGGCCTCAAAACCAGCATTTTGAGACATTGTGACCTTCATTAGGAGGTCGAAATGAATGTAGCAAATAGTAACTGCAAATCGGTAGAACATGGTTGTGTGCAACTGGAGCTCGCGCAAATTGTACACATAGTTCCTGGGTGATGATGATATTAGTCATCTCCCACTGGCACCATCATATCATCCTTCTTTCTCTGATAATGTCTGTTCCTTGTTTCTGCTACAGAATGTACACTCTCTTCATTCAATTGATTACTATCACTTTACATTATTTGTTTTTTTATTCGTATAAGCATTTTCGTGCAATGCCCTTCCTAGTGACGAGCAATGTTTGAATATACAATCTGATCAGAAAATCATGTTCCCACTACTCATTTCATCTCGATGAGCAAGCACAAATCAATACATTGGGATAAAAATTGTCAGCACACATAGTCTGTTATGACATTTTATTTGAGATTGAAGGCACCGAAATTCAAATTGCAAAAATCAGGGATTATTTTTACACTCGATATATCAATTCAGAGAACATAAATGAACTCAGTTGAAAATGGCACAGGACACATTTTTTTTAAGGTGAAAGAAATTCTTTGTGGGCACCTCGTGGTAGTGTGGGAGTCCCTAAGTCAGATTAACCCACTGAAACCTCAATCCCGAAAAAACGTCCGGCCATGGCCTCCAATGACTCCGGAGCATTATCCCCATTGTATCTTACCTGATAATAATACAGGTCCGGGAGATTTCAGTCGATCTGCTACACGATAGTTTTCCTCTTGTCCCTCCCAGACCTTCCGGTTCACCATATCGTAGCCATGGTTTCCGATTGAGGGCCACTTCGAAGTCCCTCCTAGCAACTGCGAGTACTGCCGTGGCTACCTCGCAGGGTTGGAGGTTCATCTGGTAGGCTCTTATCGTTTGTTCAATACCCTGAAGTGTTCCCTTCCGATCCTGTAGAACGCTCGGAACCGCGTCATCTCCAGTACCCTAAAAGAAACCGAGAAAGCCAAGAGTTTTCCCCACTACCTTTCAGTATTTCGGCTTGTCGTATCTCATTAATGAATAATAATAATCGAATGTAAATGTTAATTTCATCTTTCGGATCGATAATGACAATTCTCCAAAACAATTGCCTAACATAAAAATTCAACAAAATACATTATTGCTATTTTCAATTATACACGATATAATAAAACGTAATACAGTACAATATCTCGCACTGAAAAACTAGACGATACGGAGGTTTCAAGGTGATCCTAGATCTCAATTCAAAATGACTACCTGGGACTTTGTTGACCCTCTATATTTTCATTGGTGATTGTACTTGAACGCGGATCTGAACCCTTGTGATCTGAACCCTCCTCTTCCCCATCGAAATTAACACTATCATCATTCGTTATATCAGACTCATCAACACCTGATCTGTTCTTCTCAAAATCTTATCTTTATGACGTTTTCAAATGATTTCATCACCTACCACTTGACAAAAATACAAATTACTTCCTGACACTTCATCAATAATGCATTTTGTCCGGCTTTTTTTATTGGGGCATCGGAAATCTCTACAATATACCATATCCCCAACTGAAAATTGGACATCCCTTGTTTTACCCTACTTGGTCAATAACTCCCGTTCTTCTGTTAAAATCAAATCCAGTTTTCGGCTCATTTTTCGAAATTATACTGGATGGTGTCAAACCAGTAGTTATATTTACACTATTTCTGGAACTGAGAAAATACCTACACATCAATGTCTCAAAACTGACATTTCTATTGTTTGGATCTTTCAATGCCCCAGATATCGCTCAGTTAAAACTTTTAACCGCAAATTCCGCCTGACCATTACTAGAAGGTAGAAGGCGAGGTCATATGTCGAATCCCATTCGAACTCAAGGAATTCGAAAATTATTTATATGTAAATGAGAAACCATTATCTGTAACCAACACATCTGGAAGGCCAAAGCGGGAAAAGTATTCCCTGCATTTTTCAATGGTTTTTTAATCGTATTTTTGCATAACAAATGCTTCCACCTATTCCGATTGAGCATCTATAATGATCAATATCATTTTATTACTGAAAGGTCCTAAACAATCGCAATGGACTCTATCATACACTCTATTGCACTTACTCCAAGAACGTGAAACGACTTTCATTGGCTCCGGGCGAAATTTAACACATATTGAACAACATTTTACCTCATTCTCGATATCATCATCTTACGATGGCCACCAGGAAATAAGACCTAGCTGTCGATTTTATTTTTACAATTTCATCATGATAAGCATGCAATTCACTCAATAAAGATGGCTTCAATTTACCCTTGTGATCTGAACCCTCCTCTTCCCCATCGAAATTAACACTATCATCATTCGTTATATCAGACTCATCAACACCTGATCTGTTCTTCTCAAAATCTTATCGTTATGACGTTTTCAAATGATTTCATCACCTACCACTTGACAAAAATACAAATTACTTCCTGACACTTCATCAATAATGCATTTTGTCCGGCTTTTTTATTGGGGCATCGGAAATCTCTACAATATACCATATCCCCAACTGAAAATTGGACATCCCTTGTTTTACCCTACTTGGTCAATAACTCTCGTTCTTCTGTTAAAATCAAATCCAGTTTTCGGCTCATTTTTCGAAATTATACTGGATGGTGTCAAACCAGTAGTTATATGTACACTATTTCTGGAACTGAGAAAATACCTACACATCAATGTCTCAAAACTGACATTTCTATTGTTTGGATCTTTCAATGCCCCAGATATCGCTCAGTTAAAACTTTCAACCGCAAATTCCGCCTGACCATTACTAGAAGGTAGAAGGCGAGGTCATATGTCGAATCCCATTCAAACTCAAGGCATTCATAAATTATTTATATGTAAATGAGAAACCATTATCTGTAACCAACACATCTGGAAGGCCAAAGCGGGAAAAGTATTCCCTGCATTTTTCAATGGTTTTTTAATCGTATTTTTGCATAACAAATGCTTCCACCTATTCCGATTGAGTATCTATAATGATCAATATCATTTTATTATTGAAAGGTCCTAAAAAATCGCAATGGACTCTATCATACACTCTATTGCACTTACTCCAAGAACGTGAAACGACTTTCATTGGCTCCGGGCGAAATTTAACACATATTGAACAACATTTTACCTCATTCTCGATATCATCATCTAACGATGGCCACCAGGAAATAAGACCTAGCTGTCGATTTTATTTTTACAATTTCATCATGATTAGCATGCAATTCACTCAATAAAGATGGCTTCAATTTACAAGGTATTACTACCCTGTATCCCCACATTATTACATTATATTCTACATAAAGCTCATCTTTTCTACGTAAACATGGTTTAAGTTCTTCATCGTACCCTCTTTCTGGAAATCCATAATATATACAATGAAAAACTCCACCTATCATGTTATCCACCCTAGTTTCGGAACGAACAATGTTGATATCTATTATATTCATATTCTCAACAAAATTCAGAAATCAAGTTCGTCCTCTTCCACGTTTACTATTTTTTCGACCGGCAACCGCGATAAAGCATCAGTTATAGTAATATTTACTCCTTTGGTATAACAAAACGTATAAATGAAATCTGATAGAAAAAGGGACCAACTTTGAATTCGACCCAAAGCCATTCGCGGCAAACTTAGTTTTTCTTCAAATGAAGTTGAGAAGGCTTTGTGATCAGGAATTATCATAAAATGGCTACTTGCTAAATATTGATATAGACCCCATATACATCTAAAGATTCCTTATGAACAACCATCTTCGAAAACATGTGATGAATAAGCTCCAATTCTTTGATTGCTCGCATCACAGTATAATTTTAAAGGTTGGTTCAGATCATAATAAACCCTCTCCGAAATCAAATCATTTTTGGCTAATTCAAATGATAGCTGAGATTCTTCAGACCATACAAATGGCTTAGCTTTTTCGAACAAACTATATGAAGGTTTCAATTCACCATATACATAATCAATAGTTAGCCGAAAGAATGAACCGTACTATTCTGGAGAAAGCAAGATGCATGATGGCTGGGGCAGAGTTACCCAAATTCCTCTGGAGTGAGGCTGTACAAACAGCTGTTTACCTCATAAACAGGAGCCCAACATCATGTCTCCAATTCAATACTCCCGCTGAGCTGTGGTATGGATCAAAACCAGATGTTTCTAAACTTGTATTTGTTATGCATTGATTCCAAAAGAGAAACGAGGGAAAATGGATTCCAAAGTGAACAAAATGTTCATGGTAGGATACACTGCTCAAGGTTACCACCTTTGGGATCCCAAAAGAAGGAGAATCATTTCGGCAAATGATGTTAAATTTGATGAACATTGTATAAATTTTCCAATACGTGAATGGTTTCCCCTTTCGAAGTAGTGCGTGAAAAAACTGATGAAAATGAAGTTATGGAAGAAACGTCAAAAGTGACAGTCGAAACAGATTCAAGAACTGAGAAGGGCCAAAACTCCGACTCCGTTGAACCTCAGGGCTCAAGAAGTTACAGATCCAGAAAGCCCCCATTGTGGTTGGAAGATTTCACTTGCCTCGCCCTGTGTGCACAATCTTTCGTTGATGACGTTCCTGTTGACATTAATGACATTGAAAATTTCCCAGACAAAGCTGAATGGTGGAATGCTGCTTCAGAAGAAATGAATTCTCTGTCCAAAAATGAAACATGGACATTGGTAGAACCACCTGAAAATGCTACTATAATAAGTTCTAAATGGGTTTTCAAACGAAAACCAAGTGAAAATGCAAAGCCCAAATATAAAGCCCGTTTAGTAGCGAGAGGATTCCTACAAAAACCAGGTTTGGATTATAATGAAACGTTCGCACCGGTAGTGAAACTTACAACTATTAGAATACTTCTAGCTTTGGCTATTCAATACGATATGTTTTTACATCAACTTGATGTGAAAACAGCATTCTTGAATGGGTTCCTGAAAGAAGACATCTATATGTACCAACCGCAGGGTTTTGAGAAAAATAATCAATTGGTTTGTAAACTCAATAGATCCTTGTATGGTTTAAAGCAGTCTTCCCGATGCTGGAATGAACGATTTGAAAGTTTCATGATAACTTCGAATTTTGAAAAGTCAGAGTTTGATCACTGTTTATACATGAAACTAGAAAAACCTGCACCTATTTTTCTGCTTCTCTATGTGGACGATATAATTTTGTGCTCAAGAGATGATATGGAAATTCTAAAATTGAAAACCACTTTACAAAATGAGTTCGAGATGGTGGATATTGGAGAGTTGAAGAACTTTCTGGGATTGAAAATCGAAAGAAATGCTGGTGGTGATGCTATATATATATTAGTCAAAAAGAATACTTGATGAATGTTTTGAAGCGATTTGACATGAAAGACTGTCATTCAGTGTCAGCTCCAATGGACAGTAAAATGCAAATTTCAAAGGATGATAATGGTATTATATTAGAAAAACCTTACAGACAGTTGATTGGATGCTTAATGTATGCAATGTTGGGATCACGACCAGATCTCTGTACGTCAGTTAATTTCTACAGTAGGTTCCAAAATTGTCCAAATGAAACACTTTGGAGGGGACTCAAAAGAGTTCTGAGATATACTAAAGGAACCCTGGAACTCAACCAAGTAGTAGTATTTTGTATAGATATTGCCTGTTGTTTATACCGTACGAAATTTCCCACACTCAAACGCATTCATAAATTGCTTTTTTGAAAAACCTCATGAATACCAAAGCTGTATATTATTGAGAAGCGATCTTTCATTGTTTCAGCCACTATTTTGAGTTCAACTAGTAGTTTTTCCATCGATTACGGTAATCAAAGGATATTGTATCTGGAAAAAAGGAATTTTTTGAAAATTCTTGATTTTTACCTCAATCTGAAGATCAAAATGATCCTACGATAATCAAGCTCTGTTCAAGAACTAACGGAAATAAACACGAAAAGTAACATAGGTGAGACAAAGGTCATGATAAATAATTAACAGTTTGAATTAATGAACGTGGATCATAGACCCTGTCAGACAATTAATTTTTTTCTGAGACATCCACAATCATTTAATTCCATCACCCCTTTCAAAATCTGGAACACTTCCAATTTAAATATATTCGTCCATTTGGTCGACCAGAGAAATAGAGACTTTGGATCGAATTATTACCAATTGCTTCCATGAATTTCATTCAAATCGATGTACACAAATATACACGAACAAACACACATATCCTCCTAGAAAACTATGTATTATATTGCGAAATTCTGATAAAATCTCAGCACATAAAACAATCAGAGTTATATTAATAAATTGGATTTGCGTTGGTACTAATTGTAAACAAGAAATAGAACCAGTTTAATTGGTCATTGTTTCCTTTTCCAACCCATATACATCACGTTGAGTAGGCTACTAATACCAGTTCGTAGTTCCTTGCGCGACACATTGTTCAAAAAGAGAATGTACGTCAGAGCCAGACTATTTGTAAGAGCCCTTGTAAAAGAAAGAAAAACGAAATCACGGCCGTTACCCAACGCATATATTTACTGGCGACAGCTTAAAGTGTCCCACACTTGATATACGTACACTTTCAAAATGATTTTTATTGAACTACCACTAGTCGCACTACAGGGTGTTGATATGGTTGTTGGTAGATTGTACGATGATTATACATTATTTGCTTATAATCCAGTCTTTTGAGATATTGACATAAAAAAACTTGGACACAGCTGAAATTCTGGATTCAGGAATTTGAAAGTATGGAGTATCCATTAGGCAATTCTTCACGGTGCCACGTCGCTAAAAAATTAAAAAAATCCAAAAACTATTCGAATTTTCATATTTCTAGCTATAACTTCAGGAGTATTGGAGATACGAAAAAATTATGGAAATTGTAGCGGCACGTAATTTTTTATACAGGAATAATTTCAACAAATTTTGAGAAAAATAAAAAAAAGTTAAAGTGAGATAAACGCGATTTTCCACTTGAAGTCTAACAGCGGTTGAAATTGCGTGGGAAGGAGAATGGACAACTTAGCATTTCCCTCTGACCGTGAGACGCCATATATTGATCGTATAATATTGTGGGGAAAAAAATACATGACCCATTGTAATACGTATCAAAAACGACTTTGTTTTGCGATGCTTGGATTTGATTTTTTCAACAGTTCAATTCCCTAATGACAAGGAATATGATAGGGGGAGAGTAATTACAGACAAAGTAAATCTGAAATATTTTTTACTACTCTTTTTTATAGCGGACAAGTGTTTCATATATAATATATTTTTATTACATTTCGTTGGAGTTTTTGGAATTGACGTTGAATGTTATATATTCCATTCAAAGTTATAGTATATCAGAATGTGTGAAATACTTCATGTTTATTCTGTTTAATGGTGAGGTATAGGAATATTGCTTTTCTGTTTCGTTATTTCTTGGGAAATACCATACTGTATATTATATCGTTTCAAATATTGATAGTTTCGAATGCATCCTGACGATTTATTCCTCATCTATCCCATGTAATCTAACGATGAAAAAACTTTTGCACCAATATGATTGGAAAAAGTTTCTGGAAAAAATCTAGTATTTGAATGCACCAGAATTGTTTTTTGTTAGGTTCGTATCGTATTCTGCTCTCATAACATTGAATACAAAAGTTGGTTATTCCTGCGCGACAAGCTTGTACATATATAATTTTCTGGTAGAATAACAGAACAACAGAATAACCCACGTTACATATAACAAAAAACTATTAGGTCCTTTCAGTGCATCCAAATAATAGCTAGTTCTTATTCATTTCAGTCACACATTTTTTTTCTCTGCAGTACACTCTTAGAGAATCCACTCTTCAAATTCGGTTTCACACATACATATCACGAAATTTGTTGATCTTCTGACCGCATGGAAGTATTTCCATGGAATACTGCTACTAGTATTTCTATGAAATCTACCCAATGACAATTTTTTCACCTCTTGGTTCAATATGTTACCAAACATAGCAAATTTAGTCAGCCGAATGTCTGAAAATTCCTCCTGGATGATGCCAAAAATAAAGTGAACTATAAACACTTCACTACTATTTACACAAAAAATTGGATTACAAAACTCACGGCACGTGTTTTGCTATACTATAGTTTTTTCACCTGGATATAAACTAAATTACAAATAATGGTGTTCAAAATAAAATAATAGAAGCAGGTATTCGGTTGGATATTAGTAACTTGATGATTATTGAACGGAATATCATTCAGTTTCTAGTAAACAGATTCAAAATGAGCGAATAATTCAAATTAAAGGGTTGATAATGGAAAATAATTTCGTCACTAGCGGAAATTTCCATGGGTAATCTCGAAAGTAGAATTATAACAACCCATTGATAAAAATAATTTTCAGTGGACGAAACATAGCGGCCACAATCACTGTCAAGTGATACTAACGGTTTTATAACGTGGCGGCTACCAAAATGGGCCACTACGTTACGATCTACTTTCCTGGATTTCAGATAGCAACATTCGAATCACGTTGTGGTCGTCACCTGTCAGAAACGTGGACATGACGTGGCTGACACTAGACACGTTGAACTTAACTGACTGTGCTTGTGTTATTGGCATGTAGCTCGATCCCTGTCCTGCAACATATTTTTATAATGAATCTTTTCTCATTCTTTCATTTTGCCTGATTCATTTCTAACACCCGACTAAATGAATAAGTATAGGTTTATAAGATACAAATACGTGAGTTGAATTCGGATACTTCTTATCGGGATAAAATTAAAACGATTGAAAGTTTACTGTGAAATATATGTTTTGTAGTTCGATTGTGGGTACGCGCCATCTGATGAGTCTTCATTCACGAAAAAAAATATAATTTTGCAATAATGCGCCTCTGAAATTATGAACTAAAATAAAAAAATAAAAGGAATAATATTGCTTGCGTGAATACAATACTTACGTAATAAATTACTACGTTTAATGCAGTACTGACGATAAATACATGTTTATTGAATGGTCAGCTAATTCCTCTAACAATGGCGACCCAGTGTATTCCTGTTGATATGTCGGCTTTTGGAAAATATAACTTTGAAGTGAAGATGGGTGTTGAAATCGTGTACACAAAAAAGGGAAAAAGGAGTGTACTTTTTGTGTAGGCTTGTGTAGCTCTCCAGGAGAACTGGGCAAAGCTGATGAAGAGGATTCCGAATAACAATAATTGAAAAAAGGGTTGATTTATCTTTTATTTTCATCTATTCATTTTCGTACTACAACTGTTTGATAATACATAATGAATAATACAGTGTCTTTGTTCATGGTGAATATAATCATACCTTGTCGGTCAGTATGAAAGATTTGCTGTTTGCTTGTACTGAAGTTGAATGAAATGCTTATGATTTTTTTTTCTTTACTGGCCATCATGGCTGCTTACTAACTCTGTAATAATGTTCAACGGTTTTTCTACCTTTTATTGTTTCTTTTCTATAAAACGTTGTCGAATGACGAAAACCCTTTTTCTTCCGTTTTTGCCCATCTTGAACAAAACAAATTCACATATACTTTCGACAAAGAACTAACTTGAGGTGGGGAAAGCAAGTCGGTCACTACTGAGTAACGATGATGATTTTGAAGGAAATTATAATTTCGTAGTGACTTTCGAAAAATGCGAACTGTGGAAATCACTGATGGAGATAGCAAGAACGTGGCAACCATCACCATACAGCACAACCAAGTGCCTGCCACATCGGAGGTTCGATGGAAGTTACTGAAACGTCACCAAAACTATCCTACTCTAAATGGAAGTGATTGTGACTTCTAAGTGATATTTAAGTGGTGGAGAATGGTTACCGCAACGGTTATTTTCCACTTTCAAGTTTGAAAATCTCTGAGGTGATTCTGTTTAGTGGCCATAATGTTTCAAACACCGATTCAAATACAAAGTAAAATCTCAGGGTTTTTAGTCATTTCGGCAAACCTTCAGCGAAAATCTCTGATTGTTCGAGACATAAAGATATTAATATTGCGTACAGAACAAATAATATTTTGGGGAAATTCATTAAAAACAACATATCGAATTGAAAATTCCAACAAATATGTAGATTATGAACTAAATTGTGGTACTCGTCCTAGTTTTCACATAGGACAAATAGGTATAACTTCCAAGCAACGCATATCCGGCCATAGAAACGGTTTTATTGAGGATAAATCTAATTCAGCTTTCGCTAACCATCTCCTAACTGAAAAGCATCGCTTTGCTAACGACTTCGAACTTTTGCATGTAGAAGAGAGAGGTCAAAAAAATCAATCTCCTAGGAAACGTAGAGATTAACAAAAACAAGAATTTATTAAATGACCAGATAAATTTGAATAATTTGCTTCTTCCAAATGTGTTCTCTATGAATTGAATAATATTCCATCCAATAATCACTTAATGACCTAATATCCAACTGACTACCTGACTTTTTTTTTTTTTTTTTTTTATGTTCTGGTTCCCACTTGTGATACAGTTTATCTCCATAACTATAGTATAGCAAAACACGTGTCGTGGGTTTTGTAAACCTTTTTTTGTGAAAATCGTAGTGAAGTGTTTTCAGGTTACTTCAATTATGTATCAAATATCGACCGCATTTATTGAAAAAATAGCAAATATGTTGAAGTGCTAAGACATATTGTGAATAAAACGACAATATTTTGGAGTACCCTCAACACATATCATAATAGGATAAGGATTCAATGGACGGGATTCTTCCAGATATTTTCACACACGTTCCATGGATTCGAATTCAGTCTGCATTTGGGTTTTTTTAAAGTCAAAAAAACTTATATTCCATCGAACCTCGACGTTATTGCCGCATTACTAAGAAGTAATGTCAAAATGAAATTATTTTGCATTGTACATACTAGTCTCATTTGGTTGAATATACAATAAATGTTGCATAATAGAATATAATGTATAATACATTCGCTGGTTGACAAGCGTAAGGACTTTGAACTGATTTTATAGCCAACGTTATCGTATCAATTATTAACTGCTGTTTATTCGAATGGAAGTATCTAGCTGATGCCAACTCATGAGCAGCATTCTCATTTCAAACCCCAAAAATTATTTATTTTTTGATCAGTTTGAAATCAGTTCCTCAACCAGAACCTCTCAGAAATTATTCTCGTATCTGGAATAAATTTCAAAAATAAATCCCCCAAAAACCCACATTTTTTCTGAATTGAACAAAGTCTGTACATTCACATAGGGGGGTAATGATTTTAGCAGTCAATGTATGGCGGATGTTACATGTGGGGGTCTCTGAATTTTTTTTTGCTATCTTATCGAAAGGGATGTCAATGAAAGAAGAGGAAATTTTGAGTTCATCGGTATAAATACAGTACAATATTAAATATAAATAATGATTTTAGGAGTCTATGTATGTTTGAATTTACGAATGTTCCACCGTAGCACCTAAATTACTCATCCGATTTTGATGAATGAGGTGTCAATCCATTCGTTATAAGCTACATTTTAAGTGTGCACGTTTCGATATAATCAAGGAAAGAAAATTGTATTTCATGCATAAAATAATTTTTTTAAATCATCATTGCGTACCTGTAAATGAGTAATATTGACGGAGAAAATTTAAAAGATTTGCAATTTTTTTTGAGAAAGGAAATATGAAATATTTTTGAAAAGTGAGGTTATTTACTCGTCAGGTGTACAAGAAGCCAAATAGGCCATAAAATATCTCATGTTCAATGGGTGTTGTTCAAGATTACATGACAAAAATGTTTAAAAACATATTGTTAACCAGGATGACACTTGAAATTACATCTAGATTTCTCTATAAGCCATTATTTAGGTGTTAGCTGGACCTATATGACAAGAATGTTTCCCTTCTCGACCTATCATTTTTGTGAAATATATTGTCTTTAAGAGATGGATTCTATCCTTTTCAAATATTGGAGAAGGAGGGTAGGAATATACGTCAATTGAATTCCCGAATGAATATCAAAAACATTTAGAAGAAAACTTATTGAAAGAGCATTTTGGTAAATTAGGAAATGTCGTTTTCTTAATTTATATCATTCAAGATAATCCATTCACCCATGGGGTATTCACAAAAAATAACTTAATTTTTATCGTGTATTTTTCAATTAACAGAAAAATATTACTATTCAATATTCAATTGAGAATATTTCCTTTCCAATATGAATACCCCACAAGAGGTTATCTTGAACAATGGAAGATAGTGACTAAAATTTATTTTTCAGCCGCAGATGATTCCACATTCGATTTTATGAACACCTGCTCCTATTTTCAAACAAATCAATGATAGGTCATTTCACAAATCTTGTGAAATTATCCCAACGATGTGGCAAACTATCAGAGGCCAGATCATTGAATATCAGGTGAATTAGGGAATCGATCAATCGATTAGAAAACAGACAAACCTTGCTTCGTTGCATACATTAATAAATATGAATTTATCTTGCTGGATAATTTGGTTTTAATAGCTGTATTTTGGGTTGATTTCATTGTCAACCACAATGGTGCCCATGAAACACTATCCATATGATACAATTTTCTAGAGTCCAATAGGACGAAGATTGTTGAATTTATCGGAGATTGACTGGATAACCTTGTGATGAATGTGAGAATACAAAAATACTTTTCGTTTTTTATCATAACCAGTTGAAGCTGCCTTGCTGGTGATCTTCCCATTGGAATAAATGAGTTTTTTTATATACAATCTCACCGAAATGAAGGAAATATTGTAGTATAGATATGATACTTCCGAGCCAAACTGAACAATTACTGCAGTGATACTTTTATCATTGTTTCTGAACACTTTTGAAACAATATATATGTCAATTTGTAAAAACTAAGTATGTCTCATTCCGTATGTGGGTCTTCATTATTCATAATCCATTTGAACTGGTGCTCTTAATCTTTATCACAAAGTTAAAAAACAATATGATGTTTATTTGTGAATTTCTTGTCGACTTTATATTGAAAATTGTTTTTTGGAGTTCATATTTCACTAAATTATGCTATATTTCTGAGCACAAGTCTGCCCAAGACATCTTGGAATCCATGAAACTCATGATGATCCGATCGAGTCGCGCTGATGCTCATTTCAATTCTCTGCAATTCGTCCATTGAAAGTATCGAGATTGCTTCATTAGTTTTTAAGTTACACGTCAAGAACAATGATAAATAAAAAAAGGTTTTGAATGTTCAAAACAATTCAAGCAATGAGAGTTGCGAATAGGAAACATAACAGGATTTAACTACGAATCATTTTCCGTATGATGGCAAAGTCGGTTCCCAGGTTGTCACAGAATCAATTGAGCAGAAAATCTCTACTGATCGGCCTATAAAGGAGTCTAACATTCATTCATTTCTGAGAATTTATTTCAGAGGACATCCTAACACCAAAGTCATAATTCAGGTTATAAAAAGCAAAATGAAAATCGGAAAGTCAATTATTGTTAACTTCTAATATACCCTCAAGGTTGAATTTCACACAAAGTCCACCACCAAAATGTTCTCAAGGGACAAGTACTTTCAATATGTAATGTTAAAATTCACCATATTATATAATATTATTTTACCAGGAATTCCAAAACCGTTTATCGCGTCATACGTCCAATGTGAAACGGACCATCATGTTGGCCTACATTGTTTCCGCCATTGTTTATGAAATCAATAATTTATGATGAGTATTCGTCAAAAATACATGAATGAGGCATTTGTGAACATACCTTTCGAATTAGTTTTTGCATTGTTTCACAGAAAAATTGGTAACGAATACTAGTATAGATATAATACCCAGGAAAGTGTCTTCTTCTTCCTAACCTCAAAACTGTTGTTCCTCATAGTCATTTCTAGGTCATTAATAGTCAGGAGAAACCACTATGGAGGCACATTCAATTAATTGAGCCAAATTTTCTCACTTTAAATCTTTAACTACCACATTATTTCCCATATTAGTAAATCTGGCGTATTATTACGTTGGGATATAAGTCAATGAAACACATTACAATTTTTTTATGTATGTTTACAATCTGCTTTCTTGAAACACACTTGCATTGATATGAAAATCCTATGTTACCTGCGAATAAGTTCTAGTAATTCTTGAAGAAGTCATCCCCTTTCATATTTCTACCTGGTTCAGAACTTCACAAAAAAAGCCTATTTGGCCTATTTTTTTGCAGGTACGCACTTTGGATAAATTATCAGTCAAAACTCTGCAACGATTTCAAAATGAATACCTGCTTGGAATGCATTCATTCAATTCACTTCATTTTTGTTCTTATATTTCACCTAAAAAAGTCATGCACGAACAAGCAATAATGTTTTTCTCAAGGTATCTGTGGCCCTGACTGTTGTTCTAATTATTCTTTCTAGATCATAGGCAAATTACTTCAAAATCAGTTGCTCCTTTCTATTATTATTACAGACAAACACACAAACAGACAGACAAGAAAGCGAGTTGATATGGCATTGTCATTCAGTTCTGAACAATATTTGAAGTTTCAAGCCTCTAGCTCATCGGGAAGTAAGTTTGAAATCGATTGCAAAATTTGAACCGAATAGCGAAAATGAAAAAGGCGTGACCAGTTGGGAATGTAGATTTTATAATCATGTATCAAAAGATGAATTCTGAAGTCTACCTTTCCGACTGGCCACGCCTATAGTTTTTCCAGAATCTCCCAAAATCCTATTGGAACACAACATGTTGATATTTTCTCTACGAACAAAACGCCCACTCATTAGTATTTTATAGCATGACATACATTTCTGGGAAACATGAGATATAATCTGAATTACTCGCCAAGAATACTTAAGACATTCATTTCATCAATGTCCGTTAGTTGCATGTCAATAAGCATTTATAACGATTCCAAGGGTTACCCCATATGTTTGAATATTAAGTCATTATACTATTAATACCACATCAAAGATGATTTAAACAACCATTAAGACACATTATTAGGTATTTCAAAAATATACCTCATTATAACCATCATTTTCTGAATCCTAAATGTCATTGGCTTCAAGTTACCACATTTTGTAGGTCTAGGTCCACTCCGTTCAATGATAACTTCTTTTCCCTACTACTCATTTGTAAAATAATTTTAAACGTATACTTTTAGCGAAGCGTTCAGATTTTTATTTCGTAGTAGAGTCTGATGTGTTCAACAATTGCGATGCAGTTTAGAGTTCCTATTGTTTTATTCTAGTTGGATAACGAGTTGGATTACCTACCAGTGGAATATTATCGAAAGGATAACATATTTATTCTCTTTTAGGGTATATAGACAGGTTGTATAATATCATTTTAGTCAAGTAAGAAACATAGGTAAGCACACAATTTTCCTAAATTAATATTCGTGAATCAATTAAAATTATGTTAGTTTCCACATGCATTTGTGCATCCATTTTTGAAAGTTTGTATTCATGTTCATTTCATCATGTTGAGTTTTGAAATGATTCCATATCAGTGTAATGTTTTACCAAGGTTCTTACTTTAAAACATCATTCTGTTCAATCACTGACATAATTAATTTTGCCATCAAGAAATATTATGGACCAACTGAGTTTTCAATTTGTTTATATTGTATTGTTCGATTTTTTTTGAATTTATTGAATGGACGCGGTACTCAACAGTATTTCATATTAGAAATGAAAACATGTCACTCTATAATTGTCATATAAGGTTGATTTTCACTGAATTGCAATTGGAATATTTCACAATCAATATGTAGATCAGGCTTAGGGGTGAGATGGGTAATTGGAAATGGGTCTGTGACACAGACCGGATAATCATCCAACCACCTTTTTATGGAATATAGAAAGTTTAATGAACAAGAATCCACTAAGGAAAAATAATACATCTGGTCATTCCGTGAATTTTTCTATTTTTGTATTTATTCATCCGCATTCAACTGTCTAGTAGTTTTTTCGACATACGTGGTTTCACATTGATTTATTTCTATGCATTTTCGGCTTTTCATACCTGGACGTAAAAATACTCACTTTCATCCATTTTGGTATGGCAAATTATTTAATTTACTGCGTTTTATAAATTTCAAATATGAAGATGGATACATTTTCAGTAACGTATCGTGAGAAGATATTTCGTCTAGGTGACTCACAACAAAAAAATTAATAAAAATTATTGAAAATTGTACTTCTTTTGGCAACGTTACAGATCTCTTGGAATTTTTTTTATCCAAGATAATTTGAACCAGAACTAGTTTTGTATAGTTGTTCGACAAATGATTGTCAAATTCTGACATTTATGTATACTAAATATCAGTATAAGATGTTTCATTTTATTCTAAATTCTTTAAGCCCCCTTTTCCAGTGGGGTTATCTATGTTCGATCCATATTGAGAGAGCAAGTCGTTATATTTCCTTCTCCATTCAACAGGATACAAGGATCCTTTTTCAATATCATTCTATCTATTGGTTTGAAAATATGAACAGGGCGTTCATAAAATCAGATGTGAAGTCATCTGCGACTGAAAGTATTTTTTGATTTCCAGGATAATATTTCTATTCAACATTCAATTGAGAACGTTCTCCATCCATCACTTTATTTCTTTGTTTTCCATTCATGTAATTTCAGTACTGTTTCAGTCTACCAAGTGTGCAGTATTAGTCGTTGAAATATGTTGAGAAAACAGTATACCTACATGTTTGAGTGTTTAGCGTAACTTATCCTCAATAATCGCAATTGCCACAAACTTATGGTGCACTCTTCACACCATTCTTTGGTCCTGTTCTTCGTTCAACGGTTCTATTCAGATCAAAATAGATCTTGTTTTGAACACTGCATTTCGGTTGATTTTTCCAGAGACACCAAGAACGTATTGTGTAACATTTATTGCTGTGGGTGGTCGTGGATAAATGGGATTTATTTAGGAGTAGTTCTTGTCGAAATTATACGGATTTCTATGAGATCGTGTTGAACAATGAATACGAATGAACTGTTTTCCAATATTTCACTATCAGAAATACTCAAGAAGTAACAGGGGAACAGGTATGAGGTCTTCATCAAATCACCTGCCTCCTTCTTGGCTAACTTCTCATCGCTCAGTTCATTGAAAAATGCTCAATAGTCAACTCGATTATTGAGTTAACTTTTTTCATTAGATTCTTACTAGAATAAAAAAATCAAATGGAATTCATCACCTTAAAATTTGGCCCGATAATATAATTGCCACTTCCATGAATTTTCTGCTGAATGCCAGTCGCTTCAATAGTATTTCAAATTCTAAGTATTTAGTGTTTCCATGAAATTGAAAGACCTGAAAATCTGGGAATTGTTATATTTTGTGATCGCGATGAGTGAACTCGGAGAGAAAAAAAAGATCAGAATATATTTCTCTAAATGAACCAAAATATTGAAAGATCGAAAATATATTTTGGATGAGCTGTAGCGGAAAATAGAATTGAGTAGTTCGAAATCGACATACCGATTGTTTGAGGTTTTATTTGTTGGACATTCAACAAACCTCCGATACAAGTGAAAAATGGAATAGAATTCTCTAGAAGATTAAATCGTTGGATAGAAGATTGAAGTGTAAAAACGATAAACGAAGAGCATCGATAGATTCTCAACCTCTAACTTCAGATTGATAAAATATATAAAAGCAGATATCTGCAGCTATAGAACTGTGGAAAACTCCAATACCACCAGTTAGATAAGGAACATACTTGCGTTTTTATTTTTCAATAAGGTCCAAAATACATGAGCATGACTTGATGTTCTATGGCTTGGCTTGAACTTGGCTTTAAACCAAGACCATTTTTTTTATGGCTTGTCAAGTTTTTTATTTGGAAATGCTCGAAATATCAAGCAGTTCGAATCAATCCATAAAACCGACTCCAAATAAATTAGTAACAGAACACAAGTAAATATTGTGAAACAATAAAATAAATATCATTTTCCAGAATGATATATAATATAAAAATATGATTACTGACCTTTGAGACATTCATTTTCCAACCATGGTTCGAGGGAAATTAAAAATATCGCATAATTTTCATTTAGTATGTTTGTTTGCTTTTCTTTATTTATAATGATTCAATCGAGAATAACTTTTTATAAAAGAAGCTTATGCAGCCAGGGTAGAAATGCAGCCTTTAGCCATTTTATAATATCAGCAACCAATCTAGAATATCCTTCATCCTCTCAGCCATGGATTTGAAGATATCGAATAGAATTGTTAAACAAATTCCATACTTCAGTGTCCTTATGAAATTGAATGACTTGAAAATCTGGAATTTTTTATATTTTGTGATAGCTATGAGTGAACTTGGAAAAAAACGGATGATATGTCTCTTAATAAACAAAGAACGAACAACTGTTTTGTGACGGAGTATCTGATGGTATAGCGGAAGTAAAAAAACTGGACAAGCTGAAGAAGCTTGGGGCATAAATTTGATTGATTTTTCAATAGACCCGGCGGATACTTGTTGAAAATCCATAATTGAAGTAAACTAAAAACACTTTACTACATTTTACACAAGGAAATTGGTTTACAAAACCCCTCGACACGTAATTTGCTAATTCGCTTTTTCACTTGAAAAAGATATAGTATAGCAAAACACGTGTCGTGGGTTTCGTGAAGTGTTTTTAGTTTACTTTTATTTGATTCATATTCGACAAACCTGAAGAAATTCTGAATAGTCGCCAATAAATTATTGAAAAAGATCAGAAACAAGTGGAAAATTGAATATATTTTACCAGGAAAGGAAATTTCAGGATGGGAAAGCATATGAACAATAATTGAAGAGCATCGACAGATTTTAAGCATGTACCTATAATATTTGCATAATATATCACAGATAATATTTGCTGTTGTAGAGTTGTAGGAGACTTCAATGCCACCACTCAGATATTGAAAACATTTCCGTTTTTATTTTTTCTAACATTGCGATTTGAAAGTTTTTTCTAGGTGATCAAGTTGACCATTTCATTTAATAATGTATGGAATATCGAACAGTTTTAATCAAGCCATAAATCTGGCTTGGGATGAATTCGTAATAAAACATTCAAATAAATATGGTCATAAACCTTATGAAATTAATATCATATTCTGGAGTGATAGATAACATGAAAATATAAATGCGATACTTTGAGATTTCAATTTCCCAGTCATGGATTGAGGCACATATACAATCTCACAATTTTTTTTTGTCTTTTTATTACTAAAAAGGCTCTCGATAGGAGCTGTGCAGCCGGTTGATACGAAGTCTCTAGGAATTTTTCATGATATCGGAAATACAATTTGATGTCTTTTACACCAATCTAGAATATTTTTTCACCTCATAGCCCCAAATTTACACATATATTTGTGTATTTATATTTCAGTGGAGACTTCGGGAATATTCACAGGGTGTTAGGTCACTTCTTCCATCTACTTATCGACGTAAAACTCGTAACTGTGGTAATGTTTGAATATATATATATATATATATATATTTATATACAGTGACCGGCAGAAAGTACGCATCATATGGGAATTTTTTTTAATATAATATTTTGACAAATGCCGATACATGCAATCGCTTCTGCATTAGAAGATACCCCAAAAGATGTTGTACAGTGCCGTTTGTCTTTTCTTGTTTGGCAGGAAATTTAAAAAAATTAAAAATTATGTCTCAAAACACACTTATTTGGAAAAATATTGAAAAATGTTATTTGGAAAAGTTGTTAAGAACGACATTTCATAGCTATGTACAATTCGGGAAAAAATCTGAGATGAAAAAATAAAAATAAATTTTTGCCATAAAAAAAAATTTCAATTTGGAAAAATACATTCCTGACAAAGAAACTCATTAGTAAAGCTCAAGAGTAATATTTTGAATAACATTTTGTAAAGATTCACCAGCTACTTCTATTTTATTCGAAGAAAATTTTAAATCTGTGGATTTGCCATGTGTTCAGCTGCTTCATAAGAGGTCACAGAAATATTATAATCCCGATACTGTTTATTATTGACAAAGAACCATCTTTATTAATAATGAACAGTATCGGGATATAATGTCCTGGAGATATTTCAGTGACGAAGCAGCTGAATACATGGCAAATCCATAGATTTCAATTTTTTTCCGAATAAAATAGAAGTAGCTTGCGAATATCATTTAAAATATTACTGTTGGCCTTATTAATGAATAGTCGGGATCACTCCACCGAACTCCAGGTTTGGAGGCAGCTGAAAGACATCTTCCAATACCAACAATAGTGCTCATGTCATACTCCTTGATACAGCAAGGCGTTCGATTGAGTATGACATGAAGGTCTACTTTCTAATTCAATTGACTTCCACTTGCTTCTCAACCTAGTGAAGTAGATAAAGTAGTTCTTCATAGGTAGGACATTTCGCAGAATGCATTGAACGATCTCCAGCAGTGGTATCTAAAGTGGAAAATAAAGGTCAATCCAGATAAAACGCAGGCGATTTCGATGGGTCGCATAAGAAACAATATGGATGGAGAAGTCACTTTGTTTGTCTCAGTTGCTTGTGGCCAGACCATACAGAACTAACATTCGCGTTCTGCGTGTGATAACTAACGCTCTGTGGTATGTGCGGACCGAGCGAATCATTGAAGACTTCCATCAAAAGCATCATCAGAGAGTATGTGATTGTGCAGTAACCCACGATATCCCTATTGTGAGGGAGGCCACTGATCCCAACATTATTGTCAAAATTTCTTCCTTGGTCATTTTGAGAAACATCGTCATGTCAATGACTAGGCTATGTTCAGTTCAGTTTTTGTCAGTCCAAATTCTGCGAACGGCTTCAGCGCACTTGTTTGAGTTGAAAAACAAAGAGCCTTCGAGTAACCCTTGAAATCTAACAATATCACTATTGTGGAGATCCTCATTCCCTTGAAAATATCACAACTCTATTTTGTAGCCAATGAAATTCAGTTAGTTCGAAACGTTACCGTGGAAACGAAAGCCCTAGACAAAATTACAGTGATATTAATTAATGTCATGAGCACACCACGGAGTTCTACGCATGAGCTGAAATTTTTAGGTCTAATCGTGTTTTGTATAGATTGTTATTTTGTTGACGGATCCGGTTATTTTCAATTTTGTGACAACGGGGATGACTCTCAAACTGATACCGCTAATAAGTTGAGCACTGCTAACATTATAACAAAAAATTGTATCAAACAAGAGAAACTCATTTCACTAAATGCTTTTCACTATGTTGGGTTTGAAAAACCACAAGTATTTCGCTATACTGATATTATCTCCGCCTGAAGGACTTATTTCGCTGTACAACAGCGAAATGAGTGTCGTTGTTTTGTGAATCCGATTCAGTAAAAATCAACTCAATGAAGGAATGTTTTTGGCTTGCTTCAGTAGGGATTTCCGTCAAGTTTCAATTGCGTCAATTCAAAATTAAAATGGTAATGATATTCTCATCATGCAAACTTATTGCAACTGGTTATTTGAACGTGAAGCAAATCTAAAAATAATTTCCTCTCGATTATTGTTTTTCTTCAGAATAAACTGCAATCGAAATTTTGTTTCTTAAATTCGGCACATATTGGTATCGTCTCTCACGCAATTCAATCATTTTGTGGTGAAACTAATTACTATGGGATATAATAACAAATCTTCCTGGAAAATTGTCCCCTCTACGTATAGATGATTTTAATTTGGAATGAGCAGGTTTCTAAAACTAAGAAATAGAAAGATATAAACATCCAAAAACGTTATCTCAATGTAATTGCTGATAGATTCCTATAAGGTGTTCGTCAGTAATGTTCAACCAGGTATATCTAGATTGGCAACACGGAGCAGAAGTAACTTCTCGAAGTTCCGTGGAAATATCAAATACGAGGAATCATTATTGTTTTCTAGTAGAGTTGAAATCAAAAAGCCTCAGAGCTCGTTTCCACCACTCCATCGTGCATTGCTGCTCTGGGTCATCATGAAACTGGTTTTGATAACATGCTTTTTCATTCATTTCATTGCATTAGAAATATGTCATGCAATTTATCATTGGAATTACACGTACCTAATGTTACAATAAGGTGAATATGGCCGCCCTGATCTGAAACAATTCGGAATATCGGGAGGGAGCTGAGGCCTGGTTTTGCTATTCTCATCGACAATAGAAGTAATAATACAATAAACTTTGATCGATACGAAGCACTTCGGAGTAAACGTTAACCAGCTCTTTTGTCATCGGAAGTTAATTGGAATGACATTAAATTACTTTCAAATCAGTGCTCATGTTTCTAAAAATATATCTACAATATTTGCATTCGAAAACAAGAATAGCATTTGAAATAAAATGGAGAATGGAAAATTCGAACTTGACAAATGTTAGAGTTGAGAAGAATGTAAAGGCAATAAATATAGCCTAGATTTGAAGAATGAACCACAACGATTTTTTCGTATATATTGATACTCAAATCCCACTTCCATTTTCTGCTTATGGTGCCGGATTACCTGCCTGTGTACTAACCCATTAAAATACCATTCTTGCTATCTATTCTGAAATTTCCTAACGTAGCGTCAGAACCACAGCGTATGTATGCTGGTGCATTCGAGAGAAAGTTGATATACTGTAAACACCATATAGCTGCTCGTTTTAATAAATAATTATTTTTTTCTGTTTCAGAACTTTCAACCTACTCTAGTCAAAATGAAGTGTTACGTAAGTCTCGTGTGTTTCTTGAGTGTATTGGTTTACGTGAATTCGGCTCCTTTTCCACAAGGAGGTGCCTCCACTGGTCTTCAGGTTAGTTGAAATACTTTTTTGACTATTTAACGAAAGAGCTATAATATCACCAAAAGTCAACTGATACTTCTCATGTCCGAGTGAGATGATGGCTGAATTTATCAGGGCAACATCTTGTTAAGCGAATTCGGTAATCAAAATGCTGTACGGCATAAATCGGAAAGACTTCTACATGTTTTCATATAATGAATATTTTTGAACTGAGCAGTAGATTATAATTAATTTTTCAATTATTTTATTGGAGTATTCAACATCGCCAGAAACCCCTGAAAATAAGGTTGTGAAATTAGGACCCAGACAACACTACTTCTGAGTTCGGTGGCATCCGGGGCTTTTACATAGGGCAGTTGAAAAGTGACTCAAAATCCAATTATAAAATCGATTCATGTGCTTGAAGTGAAATTCCGCTTCCTTATTTTGTAATTTGATGATGATGAATCAAGAATAGGAATGGGGACTCATGTTCATATGTTGACAATTTGGGAGATATGAGGTGAATTCATAGTTCAGCACGAGTTTAAATATTTCGTTCATATATTGCCGACTATTTTTCAATATTTGGGGAAATGAATACTGTAGTCTCTATACTTCATTTTTGAGAAAAATCACCTTGAAATCGAAATCAAGTAAGATCAATGATGAATTATAGTGACAATTCAACTCATGTATGAAAAATCGCATATGCCGCAGTGCAATTGTCAGTTTGTCAGCGGCAAAAGTTAGCTGCAACTTTTACAGCGACAAATGCACAAGTGGTTTTTTCACTTATTCATTTGTTTATCAATTATCGCGGTGTTGTTTGGCAAAATAAATAGTTTGACATGTTTGTCAGCAACTTCATTGAATTGTCCTGCCGAATCACGCTCGATGTTTGTATTGATATCAGGTGAATTTGTGTAGTTCAAATTCTAAACTTTCCTTCAGCAATTTGACGCGAAAATCTGTCAACCTAAAAACGCTTCACCTTCGGTGTCGCATTTTCAATAGTTGACAGTTCTTCTCGTCTAATTGCTGGGCAACAGTTTCTCATTAAACAACCCAAATTCACCCGATAAAATACACCTCTCGGGCAATTATAAGTGAAAATTTCCGAGAAGGAAGTTGAAGTCAATGACGATAAAAGAGAATGCATCTACCATCTAATCAGATAGCGTTGTTGAATTTTTTATCGCGCAAGGCTTCACAACCATAAAAAATTCGAGAATTATGTCTCAGAAGCAGAATATATAAGTAATTCATCTTATATGATTTGGTTGATTCAAAAAAACGGAATAAAACCATACTGATGTTCTCTTATACTTTCAAAGAAAGTCTGTGTAGGGGGTGGAGACCCAATATTATACCCATATATCCATTGATTATTGTTAGAATTTTCCAGTATTCAAACAAAAATAATGAATATTTGCAGATATCACAAGACCAAAACTTGAATATGGCGCTCTTCTTTCAGCAACATGAACCATTTCAGTTCCACTTAATCCTCAATCTTACTGCTTAAAAAAACTCGCCAACAAAAATTTCAAATTATAACATTTGAATCTATTGTGATATATTCGAAAATTGTATATATACAATGTGGTTGAAGAATTTCGACTGATATAATTTCTTAGCGAATGAAATGAAGGAAAAGTATCGCGCTGAGTGGAGACCGATGATGTCTTTCCGTATTAGTATTTTAGATTAACCCAGGAAAAATGCAAGAGTGTTTCATAGATATCAATTAGTATCTCGTCATGAAAAATTATTCAGAGTTATAAACGAAAAATCACTGTATGTAAGAGTTTGAGGAATAGTGCGCTCCTTATACCCTCCAGTTTTTTGGAAATGGGTTATTAAATCGTTTCTCACCGCAATCCGTCATAAAAAAATATTTTTCGAAAACAATTTATTTTCAACTTTCGGTTCAAACAGTTGTGACTACATTTTGCGGATGTCACAATGACTTGAATATTCTTGCAGGAAATATTGTATGATCGTTCAATAGAACCGAAAGTTATGAATTATAGCTCACATAACTCTTCCATAAGGGTTATTTTTTGTTTCTATTTCAATTGTCCTTTCGAAGGTACTCATGATACATGACTTTTTTTCTAAACAAGAGTATTGTGTGTTATTCGGAGGAATTACTTAAACTCCCGGAACTGACGCATTTTCCAGACATATGCGGAAAAAATAGTATTTATGTCTTTGCATCACATTCTGTAAATAATACACGCCTATAACATCATACCCTAGGAAGTTTTCTAATAAAATATTCCTCATATGAAAGGGATCCAATTAACATTCAACTTGGGGGCAGAAGTCTTTTTGAGTTGATTTTTTTTTTCAATGTAAATATAGTTTTATACTTTTGTATAATCACAATAGTAACTTGATATTTTGATGTATTTTGGGCTGGATTATTCCTCATATGGAAGTATTTCAAGAGGATATGAGTTCAGGCCAGGAGTTTTCCGGAAAATATTTTCATTTCGAGAGATGTGCGGTATCTATGGAAAAAGGTGCTCTCCAAAATCGAAGTAAAAATTAAATGATATATAACAATAATTTTTGGGGATATTGTGAGGGTAGTATATCATCCATCCGTAGACTTGTCATGAAACTAAATTTTTGTATCAATATTAGGTAATTTTCAGTTAGGCAGTTTTCATTTGGTGATCATCGTTTATTGTTTGTTACCTTCTGAATAACAAGTTTCATTAATGGTTGGTTGATATATAATTCTGAGCAAGCACACAGAAATCTAGGTTATTGAATGAAGTCATAGTTGATTCTCATTTCATGAAGCTATTAATTGAAAATAACCAATATTCACTTATAAACAAATCTTGAGTGTTATGTTTTCGAGCAGCATTGTGTATAATAGTACAGTTATGTACTCAAAACCTGTTTTCCTTATTTGTTCGTAATATATCAATTATTTCAAATAGAGACAACTCTTCTGCATAATATCCATTTGATTGAGAACTGAAACTGTTCCAAGAAAACTTTTAGTCATACCCACAATGGTAATTACCCTCTTCAACGGGGATGGTACATATTCCGGACCTATGAAAGTCCACCATCAGCCAAAAACTCAGACTAGTGTTCTACAAGGGGGTAACATCAATGTATGGATTCATTATTGAGAATATAAGTTTCTGACTCACATGTGGACTCCTATTTTTCACTTCCAAACCCTATGTGAGTATGAAACTTAAATTTTGCAGATTTTTTTATATATACCAAATCCGTACAATGATGTTACCTCTCTTCAGAACACCAGCCTCTCAGCTGCAGGCGTTTTTTTTCATCATATCTGTGTATAGCAGGTGTTTTTGAGGGTCGCGGAAACGTATGTTTTCTGCGGCCCCCCACTTATTATGTTAGCGGGCATGTTTACTTCCCGTGGCTATGAGCTATTCATACAGAAAATTGAGGACATCCACACAAGATTACTCTCGGAAGATATAAAAATAAAAAAGAATCATTATATCAAGTCAATATATTTTACAAGGGGTAACACGAAGGGGTATCTTACAGTGGAGAGTTGCTTCCCTTCTCATTTTGTTTTTTTATGAACTATACAGCGTGCACTTCTGATTTCTGATGTTTTCTGCAGACAAGGTGAATGACGTATGCGGTACCTGAAGGTGAGTCGTAAGGGTGAATCAGCTTCACGTGTCCTCTAATAAACCGCACCTTGGTTTTCCAGTATGATATTGCTGCAGAGTTCGTTTCACAAGCTGCAGCTGTGTGATGTGTTCCTCTGTTTTTACCACATATATTGTAAGGGTGGTCAGCACAAGAGCAGTCCAGGAAATTGATATATTACTTTTCATACTACTGGATTATTTTTCTGACGGTTTCGGTTCCACAAACCATCGTGTAGGTTTTATCCAACGTCCCCATATTCTGGTTGTAATCTATCATACATCTTGGTTTGGAAATCTCTCCACCGTTAGCACAATCAATTTTTCCAGCTCGACAACATTCTAACCTCCCGTCTATCTGCCATTTGTGCGTCATGAGACTATGATTTCCATAATGTTCAAATGCACCTTTGTTCAACTTTTGATCCATTATTGGCATGTATTTTGTGTTAACCTTTAATGTTCCACAAGAATTCATTCTTTTTCAAGTATTAAAGCGTACAGTAAGTAGTCGGCAAGTTGTCGGTATATAATGTATGTCCTTTTTCAAGATATAACTGTATCAATGTCATGACAACATTACCAGATTGACCTATATCCAAATCATATTCAGGAATATCAGAGTTGGCTCCACATCAAACCATCATGTCAAGAATATAGCCCGTCTCGTTGTCATGTAATACATAAAAATCAATTACAAATCTATGCCGTTCCTTAGGAATATACTGTTTGAAGGAAAGTCTGCTTCCGTAAAGAATGAGGTTCTCGTCAATAAACAAGTTTTCAAAGGGATGAAATATTTCCTTGGACGTTGGTAGCAGATTATCCAACAACATTCTGATTTTGATAAAAATTGATATCAGTGTTCTCTTGTCTATTATCAGCGAAATGAAGAATCAATAAAATTGAAATAAACCTGTCTCTTGTCATTTCTTGGCGGAAACAAGTAGTAGACATCACCTCATCCGTACTTCAATAATCATGATTTCTCATTATTTTTCGAAGTAGCATCAAAAGTGCCAAAGCAAGAAAGCAAATCATTTCAGGGGTATCAACATCAAGCCATTTTTCCTGATGGGATGAACGGGGTTGTCCCTGAAAAGATGGACCAGGATTTCTTAGAGAAATCTCTTGATGAGATTCATGGGTGGATATCGGAATAGTTTCTTCTTGTTTATTTCGTTTCCGGAAAATATTTGTTCGATTTTCGATACTCCCCACGAATGATTCGGAAAAAAAAGGTCTTCTTCTGATCATCCGCCTGAGTTCCCAAATTCGTGCAACCTTGGCTGATACGTATCATTCTTTTCCCACTGTTAGTCGTAATTTCTGCGCTTCTTATTTTTCTTCTCTTCCTCCGCTTTCTTTTTTGGCTGGTTTTCTTCCCTTAATTTCTTTTTTGGTAGGTTCAATTCACCAAATTTGTCATTTTCTGACATGATTTGGTCAATTCCCGTCATTTCACAGGAAACTTGAACTCTAAGGGGCAGACGAGTTGGTTCAGGTGCCTTATCTGAGATACGAATAGAATGAATATAGCCAAAGCCCTTCAGAAATACTTTCCATCTCCCGAATCACTCTCTTCATGTGGTAACAGGAAGCCATGATCATAATCTCCATTCGACTCATTATCACTAGGATATAATATAGCATCTAATTCATCTTCATTCGGCAGTCGCTCTAATCTTTCCATCATAGAAGTTATTCATTTCACACAAACTGAATAAACTGCGCTGCACTGCCTACATTTCACAAGATCATAAGCAGAATGGCAAAAGTTGTTATCCCTCCACTCTACTTCTGCCACTCGAATTCAGTGCTTTCATAGATTAGGAACGAAAAGTGAACAGTCATTACGCAGTTTCGAAAGAAGCGGTATCAGCATTCTAGGAGGCTTTGAAATTTTCCGGAATTATTCGTTCTCCGAAATCAAGGGGCTAGTCTTCGTTTTTTTTTGCTGATAGGCTTTATAGGTTCGATACATGTACCAACCCCGTTGAGGAGGGTAATTAACATTGTGTGGTATAACTGAGAGTTTGCAATTGATGACCAAAAGAACTTCCGGTGATAATTCGAAATTAATGTTTCCAATGTACTTCATTGTTGAAAAAAAAGGATCCTTGATCCTTTGAGCGCTCCATTAGGCAGAGGACAATTCTCGAGGTGGTGGATTAAAGACACGTTCCTTGAAATTCAATACGAGAATCTTTCATAATAATGATAATTCATGGAATTAATCCCGAAAATTGATTTTCAAAAATGTTTTACTCACATGAAATCAGTTGAAATACGAGAGAATGTTCAGACAGAACATTTTATCATTCTAAATCCGTCCTCTGTTTCCTACTCATATATGGTTCCAGTCATTATTATGTTCATAACATGCTATATGTCTAAGCAACATTTGTTTTTGTCACGACCGAATTGAAATGCAACTCAAATGATATGCAGGGGCCCCGACTTTGAATACTGTTGTAGTATACCTGATCAGATTGTTTTGTTATGAGCAGTCGTTATGTATTCATTTGAAACGTTATTGGAAAAAAATCCTTGTGTACGTATTAAAGTATATTCCTTTTATGTAGTATAGTGAAAGAGCTGTCGAATGAGGCTAATTTACAAAATAATATCTGATGATGAATCATTGTTGCATTCAGAGAGATCGTCATCCTTCGAAATAACTCCATTACTAGAATGGTTGACTTTGGGTTTCGTCAATTCACCAGCAAGTCCGTTGAAATTACATATTCATTATTTCCCTTCAATATTACGAAATACATATTCTGTAATTCTGTTCGAAATTGAAAAGCGCATTTCAGTATATTTGGTGACGTGCCACCATTGAACTATTCTTCCATTCAACCCCTAATTAAATGTATGTTTTTTTGACCACTTTCCTATTCCGATTTCTCATTTGGAAACATTCTTCTGAATCTATCTCAATTATTCATTATACAATGAACTAAGATTGCTCTGATGAAATACATGATAATAATGAATATATGTATTTATATCCCTCTGACTGATAACTTTCACTAGATTGGCTCCATAGCTGTATTTTTTCAATCAACAATTTTACTACACTTCTTCGATTTTCTTGCATTCCGTACTCAGTGTGTACCTCACTCATTTCATTTATACTACTACTGCAGTTTTTATTTGTTATGTCTCGAACTTATTCACTGGTGCTTCGATGAGCCCTGGGTCTATGGAGATTTGTTTGGTTTCCTGAATATTATATATTTAATTCGAGATTGGGTATTTTTGAAGATTTTATTGTGAAGGCCTTTGTGCTACTTCGGATTCAGTATGATATATTTTTCTAGAAGAGCCTCTCATACCCTCAAGTTAGTATTTTCGTTAGTTCAAATTTCAGTCTGCCTTCCCAGAATATTTATCATGACGGATTTTGTATACCATACGAAATAGACAGTGCGTTGATAAAGAGTGGAAACGCTCCATTATCTCACGAGTTAATCATTTTCGGAGGTAAAGCTCGGACAGGTCATATTTCCACCTCTAAAAAACATATTTTTTCCCCACCACCTTACAAGATATGACGTCATCGATATATTTTTTAAACTGGAAAGCCCATATTTTTCTGAGTTCAACCATACCACATACGTCATATGTTACACTACAAGTTACAGTATACTGAGTATAAAGGAAATCAATGATCATATTTCTCAAAAAAATTTTAATTACCTATTTTGCAATGAAAACCTGAGATTTACTAAGCAACCAGACGATAAGTTCTCAGTTACCTTTTCATATTTCATTATAAAATTCATTTGTTGTGTAGCATATCGATTTATAAGTCTTCAATAACACCTTTCTGAAAAATATTACCCTAAACGAAATTATTCGAAATAACGATTGCGCTGTCAGAATAACAGCGAATATAACATACTTTCCATGACCGTTGCCAAATACACTCAATTGAATATATTATTCGGAATTGAAGAAGATCCTCATTGTTCAATTATAACTTCATCTGACAACAATGAGATCTGTCGTGGTGCTAGGCAGAAAATTCTATGAACTGCCAAATTACATCCATATAAAGTTAAACTATTACATTAACTCAATGTAGACGACTTCCATAGACGCATGGAGTTCTGTGAAATGATAGCAAGAAGTGTGTAATCAAAGTTAATACTTTGAATTCAATGTGTCATTTCTGGACGAATCAACTTTTTGTATAAACGGTACCGTGAATACGCAGAACTGTCGTTATTAGGCAACATAAAATTCCAATGGACGATGGAAGTTCATACCCAATATCCCCAAAAAGTGACTGTGTGGTCTGGGATTCTTAGGATTACCATTGTAGGATCATATTTCTTCGACAGTACTGTGAAAATTATGTGTGTGAAAATTATTTGGAAATTACAAACTTATGTAGTTCCATATTTAACTGTTACATTTCCAGACATTAATCAACCTGGTCTAATAGTTTTCACTATTTGGTTCCATCAGGTTGGACCAGGTCCAGATTATGCTCGAATGTCAGATTGAATGGCCAAGATTTAACTCCCATGGACTCTTTTCTCTGGGGTTACTGAAAAAGTAGAGTATACATACATCGACCTTAAAGAGATAATTCGAACTGAAATTCAACGAATTACACCAGTGATGTTGTCAAACGTAACCCAAGAATTCATCAGACGTCTTGGATATTGTCAACTTACCCAAGGAGCTCAAGTCGATTATTTGTTGTAAATTTTTTATTTGTTTATTTTTATTACTTATGATATTTTCATTGCGAAATGAATAATTAATTGAATGTTAAACACTGTTTCCCTTTATACTCAGTATACAGTAACTTGAAGTGTTACTACATATGACGTTTGTGGTAAGGTTGAACTCGAAAAAAATTAGCTCTCAATTTATCATATGAAAATATACCCTTTCAATAAAAAAAAAGTGGTGGGTAAAAATAAACTGAAAAAAAAAGGTGGAAAACTAAAATTCAAAATCGAATTGTTCGAGCTTTACCTCCAAAAATTATTAACTCGTGAGATAATAGAGCGTCTCCACACTTTGATGAGCGCACTGTAAATGACATCCACACTTTGCAAATCTGTCAGTTTTTTTTATTTTGTTTCCGAATAACTCCATTTTATATTCTCATTGTTTCACTAGCTGGTACCCGCAACTTCGTCGGATGTTTTCCTGAGGATTTCTTTGTGTGGTTCCATCTAGCCTGAGCCTGTGGCTTTGCCCGCTTCCTGTTATCGTCTTTTCTTCACCCGCCATCTCATTATCCCGTGATCCCATTATCCCGTTTCCCGTTATCGCGTTATGCCATTATCTCTGTATTCCATTATCCCTGTATCCCGTTATCCCTATATTTCGTTATCCCTATATCCCATCATCACTGTATTCCATTATCTCTTTTGGGTGGAAAAATTGATTCGACAGCAGAAGTTATGCTTCCACTATCCCCTTCAACCTCTGAAGGGATACAATTAATCAATAAGGTTTAACACGATTCATTCATTTGTGACACAGGGCCAAAACACCAATTTCGATAAATTCCTAAAAACAAAATGATGGAACCCCTATACAATCATCCAATCAGTCATTCAACCTCCGATTCACCTCTTTGGGGGTTGCATTTTAAAAACAACAAAACACGTATTTCTTCATTTGTAACAATGATCTCAAATACCAATTATAATAAATCAAACTTGAAAAAACTTATGGTACTCGTATACAGAATTTTGACCCCCATTTTCACCCCTTTAGGTTTGAACTTTCAGGAACCCTGAGATACATTCCACTTTGTTTGGAGAGAAATGTCCAAATACAAATTGTGATGACTGTTACTTCAAAACTAACGTACTTTCACTTTCACCCCTCTTCTTACCCCCCTTCTTCATCCTTCCAGGGATGGAGTATCAGTGGTTACCTATGCCATCATTGGAATTCTCTGTAAGAAATTCAGTTCTTCAGGTCCAACGGTTTGGCCTGGGTGTTGAACGAAAATGAATCAGTCAGTCAGTTAGGCCTTGTAATTATATATGTATAGAGTTCGTTTTCCGAAATTATCATGAACAGCAGTGGTCTCCAGATAACCCTAATTACCTTTTTTCTTGTTTGTCTGTCAGGAGCGGTATGGCAGACTTTGGACCCGGCAAACTGTTACAGTGGCCAACTTCGCAAGTTCGATCGTTCCTCCTGACATGTCCTTTCGAATTCTCCCAGTCCGGCTCCCATATGGGTGATATATAGTTGGCTTGCAGTAAATCAGATGAAGAAACCATCGAATTTCTCCTGATATTTTGGCTTTGTCATTTCCTTCATTGATTCAAGGCAGAATCACTCTCAGTTAAAATAGATCATTTCACTGGAAGCACCGATGACGAAAAGCCTTCGGGTCGTTGACTTCAATGTCGAGTGAGAGATGGTCCTTTCTACTATTTCTTGGAGGATTTCAATCTGATGTTGTTGTGATGGTTAATTATTTCTATTATTAACGGCTATGCAGTTACTTCAGCCACCTTTGGAGGTTGGCTGGTATTATTTCCTGTAATTCACCTCTCAATATTTCTTTCAATGGCCTTGGCATTTTTTAATTTAGACCGAAACTTTTTCATTCCATCAAGCGCCGTGTGTTCAGTGAAGTTGAATCCTTTTTCACAAATATGGATTTATGAGAACAACCTCAGTTAAGGTACCTTGTTGTATCTCGCCTGTAATCCTTTTATATATGAGGTTTATCTATCCCACAGATAAATGTTTTTTCTTGAAGATTGATATTGCTTTCTGGCACAATAATTAAGATTATTGGCATAGATGCCCTATCTGAAAACGTGGATCTTGCCACACTTGGGTTGTAACCTTCGCTTATCAATTTCCTTCGAATAACATCTCCTGGTATTTCCTCAGATATTCACCCATATATTAATCTTCATTTCTCATTTCATTACGTACGTATGCCATAGTATTTCATCGTGGTACGAGAGAAAAATTGTTTTCTTATCCCTTATGATTATTGGTGGTGGTTCTTGCTTCTTCAGATTTTTTTTTTTATTTTATGTTTTTTCATTACTTAAACTCATTTCTTACGTGGTTAGTGGATTCTATCAATGATTTCACTTTATTCATTATCATGTTTATGTATTTTCTATATACATCGGCTTCTGAATATTGAAGTTTATCTAGAAAGACTCAAACCTTCTCTTCAGGATCATTCCATTTCGGCAACTGCTTTCAGTTCGAAATTCTTTTCTATTTCCATCCGTGATGGGCTTCATTTCTTCAGGACTACTTCATATTATACTTTGCAAGATAACCAAATAGATTAGTTTATACTCCGACTCTTTCCGGCTTCCCTGATTCCAATCGGATGAACATTATCAATATTGAATACCAAGAACTTTTCGTTTATGGATTAACTGCCCTACTATGTTTTCTTTCATCGTACAATTCATGACCTGTTTCAAATTTTTATAATGAATTATATACCTTCGTTCGTCATGAAAATTTTTAGTCAATTTGAAGCTTTGCTCTTGGAATTGGATGAATCGATATTTTCTGCTCTGAGTGTTCACCATGTAATTCCTTTCGATAGTGTGTGTCGCTCCCAGAAACATACTGATATCAGTGTCTTCCATAGCCTCTCTGTCTGGATTTGTTATTTATTCGTCAGTAAATTATGTCAATTTACCGGAAGTTGATGGTTGTGCTATAATATTTTCATGGCATCAAAATCTGAGCTGAATGATGACGGTTCATCGGGATCAGAATGCAATATGCTGATTTTTGTTAAATTGCATTATTTTTGCAGGTTTTATTTAAAAAAAAAATCCTGTCAATGTCTGTTAGAAGCTCCAACTCGACATCTGTGTATTTCTATCGTGTATCCCAAGATAAACCAGGTGCGGTATAATATTCAGTTGGATCTCTCAGATAGGTCAATTTCTATTGAAGAATGAACCTCTTGATGAATACATACTCCTTTATGTCAGCATTATTGACGAAATGTTATATTTTCAAAGTTCTCAAATATATTCCACAGAGTAACCTTGTTCGAATTGTTTTAATCGAAAACATCACCGTTTTCCAACCTGATACCTTTTATTCAGGGTAGGACATAGAAGAATGTCATTTGAACGGTTACGATCTATGATAATAGTCATTCAACAATACCAATAATATTCATTTGTAATAATATATCAATTATCCAAAGTGGAATTCCAGTTGAAATGTTCCGGGTAATCATTCATAGAATATTCAACAATATATTATTTTTCAATGTTACTTTCATAAATCTCGGTTGACAGGACTTACTGCACCGTGATCATAAATTAGGTACTACTTTTTGCCAGACTGATTCGTGATCTACATTCACTCATTCCACCTTGTAGTCCATTTTCCAGTTGTTACAAAATGTCATTAAAAATTGTTCTTTGTCTTTACTGTTCACCAATCCCGATCGACAGATATATGCAATTTACTCGTGCAATCAATATTGAGAACAGGAGCATAATGCAAAAATGCACTTGTGTATAAAATTTGTTGTTTTTCATAATGATAGCAAATTACCGCCTCCTTTTGTTCTCTGGTCACGCATGAGTTGAGCGTGATGCTTCAGATAAGACATATATTATTTGGGATTGATTATAATAATTTCTGCATTATAGACCGATTTCGAGACAGGATAAGAACATTAATGATACTGTTATATAAATACGGTTTCATGTAATTTAATGGGACGTGTTTTCATTCTTGTATATTCTATATAAACTAGATCCCCCCTATCAACCGGGTGACAATGGGACTAGGGCCATGCCCATATCTCCTTCACTCATCAACCGATTGAAATGAAATGCTGTACATAGATATGAGACACAATTTCGGATTGACAGACATATGAAAATAGTTCCAAATAGAATACCCTGGATGTTTGATGTTTTCGAAATCTACGGCTCAAATTACATTGTGGCCAAATTTTTATTTTACCATCATAAAAAAATTATTTCTCATTTTTTTTTAGCCCAGGAGGCCTTGATCAGGTTAAAATCTATACTAATTTACATCAGTACCTCATGGTTATAGTATTTTCATCGATAAGATCAATGACAAATTCTACAGCAGGAAATAAATTTTGTGAACGCATTTAAACGAAACAATATTTTTTTTCAAATGGTACCTACAGAGGGCCATCTTGCCATTCGATAGAAAATTTAATTACCAATTCAACGATATACATTATGTCTTTCTTTTTGTTCAAAACTAAAAACGATCAATTATTGAATTTCTACGATATTTTATACGATGCCTACAAATTCCAATGAGTTATCCATTTAGGTTTGATGAAATGAAAGGTAGCCGTGGAATCATGGAAAACAGTAGGTGATTATTATCATGTCAAAAGTAAAATACCAATCATCTCCTTCCGTTTGTAAAAAGTTTGTTTGAAATGGAAAATAATATTCGTTATTCTCGAAACGAACAAATCGATATGATATTCGGAGAATGTCAGAAGAACACTGTCAATGCTAGTATGCTAAGACGGCACTTATCGAGGACCTATTTCAGGAAATTGAAAATGATGCTGAGTGAAGAACCAGCTCATTTGCGAGATATTCCCACAAACTGAATAACTGAGTTCTATACACTATAGAGTTTCCGATGCCCAATTTCCCCTGGAAATCCCATGTAAGCTCCTATCAGAATCCAGAAAGCAATGGGCGTTATGAAGGCACACCACAAAACGGAGTATGAAACGCTTCATCAGAAGTTCTCCGAAGGACATAAAAGGGGATCACGAAGTGGCGAAGCTTAATCACCACAAACTGTATATAGGAGAATCGCAACAGCCATCAGAGTGCTGTTTGAGCTGGTTTAATTCTGAGGTAACGGAAATAGCTCCAGGTTTTGCCAGCGCGAATTTCGTGAAACACCAATTTTCCCTAGTTTCATATAGATACTTGTAAAACAGAAAACAAGTCAATTATATGTCGTCATTTCTATTCCAGAGAGAAAGCACGTTTCCAATACGGTTGCATAGACCAAGCACACGTGTCCTATAATTTTGAGCAAAAGTTGTTTTTTCACGTTTTGCCCAATGAGAGATAACTCATACACGTCAATTACAAGCTTTCATTCAGTTTCACCTGTGCTGGTGTCTGTGTGTCTGTCTGTGTGTCTGTCGGTAATCAAATCATGCAAATTAAATTTGACCCACTTCTAATGGTCCGATTGATTTGAAATTTGGCAGGTGTACATAATTTTGGTCACAATGCATCATGAAATTGCTAGGAAAAAAAACAAAATTATGGCTCCAATATGGCGCTATGAGTTACTGATGTTTTAGCATATGTTCATTTTTCTCCATCTGCCTCAGTGCAAGAATTGGAAATTGAATGTGAAATCAGCAGGGGAAGTGTCAGAAAAGTTTTGGAAAAACATAAATATCGCTTCTATAAATACAGTTTGCATCAGCATCTATATGAAAATGACCCAGAACGGAGACTAACTTATTTTAATTGGCTTCTGCGTCATAATGATTTGAATAATGGTTTCATCTTGAAGGTACTGTTTACAGATGAGTCTAGGTTCACGAATAATGGTATGTTCCATAGGAATAATACGAGGTATTGGGCTCAAGAAAATCCTAGGTTGCTGAGAGAAGGTAATTTTCGAAAAATATTTGGATACAACGTCTGGGTAGGAATCATAGGGACAAGAATCATTGTACCAATTTTTTTCGGAAGATATCTACAATTCTTGGAGAACGATATTCAAAATGATATCAACGATTCACCTGAGAACATCAGAGAAAATATATTTTTCAAGCAGGATGGTGCATGACCACATAATGCTAATATTGTTCGGCAATATCTTAGTGATACCTATGGGTAGAGATGGATTGGAACAAATGGTCCATTCAGATGGCCAGCAAGCTCGCCCGATTCAACCCCTATTGATTTTTATATAAGATCCAAGGTATATTCGAGAAGATCAACTTCCTTGGAGGATTCGAAGGATAGATTTGAGCGCGCATTTCAGGAAATGCCTACTCACGAACTGATAAATGTGATGAGATGTACAATAAATAGAACTGTTCTATGTGTTAGGGAAAACGGGCAACACTCCGAACATATCATTGGTCATAAATAAATGAAATGACTTCCCGAAGGTTGTGAAACTCTTCTATTGAGAACAGGATAATGGTATATGAGTAATAATTTGTATGTTGAATGTTTCACTGTTTCAGTCGTTAGATTTATTCAAACGGTTTTATTATAGTGGAGTTATTTTCTTTGTTATGGGTTTATGATCAAATATTGTAAGTTGATTATTTTTGGTAATTATTTAACCTTTAAGTAAATTTGAAAAATTAATAAATCTTTAGCTTCCATTTTTTTTCAGATTGATTTCATTTTGTTAGATCGTTCTCTACATTTTGAACAAAAAGAAAGTGGTACATAATGTATATCGTTGAACTGGTATTTGAATTCTTTATCGAATGGCAAAATTGCCCTCGGTAGGTAGCAATTGAAAAATATGTTTTTTTCGTTAAAAATGTGTTAAAAAAATTTCAATTCCTGCTGTAGGATTTGTTATTGATCTTATTGATGAAATAACTATTAATATGAGTTATTGATTTAGATTAGTGTAGATTTTAACCTGATCAAGGCCTCCTGAGATAAAATAAAATATATTTTCTTCAATTCTAAAATGAAAATTTGGCAACACTCTTGTATGTAATTTGAGCCGTAGAATCCGAAAAACATCAAACATACAGGGTGTTCCATTTGAAAAATCGAAGTTGGTGGCTACTCTGGTGAAAACGGAAGTTTTATTCGCATATGTCTGTGAATCCAAAATTGTGTCTCATATCTAAGTACAAAATTTCATTTAAATCGGTTGATAAGTGAAGGAGATATAGGCATGGCCCTAGTCCCATTGTCACCTGGTATATTCAGGTAAATAATTGATTTTTTTTCTATTCCTGGGACCACCCAAGATCATCTTGAATTATATTTGGCTCATTTTTTTCATTTGAACTCGAAAAAAAGATTCTTCAGTAGGTATTGAAAAAATATATAGAAATAACGAAGGTGGAATGATGAGGTTTGGTTTTATCACCGGATTGTTTGTGGAGGTATTTGGTTGCAGGGCTGTTGATTATTCACGGGTCATTTTTGTGAAAAGAAACCAGAATTCGTGCCGAAGGACTCTAGTTGAGAAAGTATTTTAAGATAACTCACACACCATTCTTATCGATCTATTCGCAAGGAGACTTACAGCTAGGATCAACAGTTGCGAAGGCATGCATATGATGGAAGTTGAAGGGGCGGACTTGATGCAAAGATCTTTCGGATCCAAAAAAAATCCAAAGCATCAGGAAAATAATAATATGAAGACGGCATAGGCGCATTGAAGCATATCCAATATGTCATTTAATCTCCATCGAAAACTTATTCCATTCTCTTCTGTATAATGGAATTGATTCGAATCTACCAGGAAGAAATCGATCCATAGGTTGGTGAAGAACATTTCAGATGTAGTTCTAGTGTGTTGGCTCTCTAAGAAGTGATAGTAAGTAGTGTGTCTATTTTTTTAGAGTGCAAAGGAAGATCCGGTGTCATTACAAGCTTTCATTTTTTTTCACCTGTCCCGGTGTCTGTCTGTGTGTCTGTCTGTGTGTCTGTCTGTTTGTCTGCCTGTAATCAAATCTTTCTAGAAAAATTTGATCCACTTCTAATCGTCCAATTGATTCGAAATTTCGCAGGTGTACATTATTCCGGTACAATGCATTATGAAATTTTTGTTGGGAAAAAACAGAATGGCGACTCCAATATGGCGGACAATTTTTGTGACTATGGTCCTATTCTATTCAAAACTGGTATCTAGGGGTTTTGGAGAATATAAATTACTGAACTAGTTATTTAACATCATGAATACTGAAAAATAAAAAATGAAAGAATGAAAAAACAGAATTTTCAATCAAAGCATTCATTGGTCGTTTCAAAAACAAAATTGAAGATTTGAAATCAAACATTATAAAAAAAACAATTTTAAAAGACAAGCTTTCACAAATATAATTCATTTCATTGTTTGATCTAGGTTATTCTGTGAGAAACAGATTCGAAAGATTGCCGCAGATACAAAAAAGATAATCTTGCGTGGCGAAATTTTGAATCTGTTACTCACAGAATAACCTAGATCAAAAAATGAAAGGAATTATTTATTTCCTTTTAGTGCATTTGTTTAAAAGCTTGTCTTTGAAAATGTTTTTTTTTTATAATTTTTTTGCAAATAATTATTCCAAACCCTTCCAGGCAGTTGATGTTTTCGACGAGTTTCAAACGAACCTATATTTTCAAATATTGATGATATCATATTTTGATTTTATTTGGAGACAAATTTGGGATCACCAGTATTAGATCACCCCTCCTTGAGAAGGTAAACTTGATTGTGACTATATTCCGTTATGTAACGATTTAAAAATATGGCATATGGCCTGAAGTCATCCCATTGGGTACCATAGTGCTAGTTGCAAAGTCTCTGATAGAGATTGATGGTCGATTTCAACAAAATCTCAAATATATGAAAAGTTATTCAGCATTTCAGACGCCAATGATTTGGGTTCGAATATATATTTGAATTGCCGAGTCAAGGGAACTTTGAAAAAAAAATCTCATAAGGGCATAGGTACAGGTAGATATGCTAGCAGAAATGTGAATTGGCTTATCCAGCATGATCCCAGAACAGGGGAACTGGTTTAGAAAACCAACTTGTAACATGAAGTGAGTGAAATAGTCTGTGGTGAAAAATCGGGGAATCATCATTGTGATTGAAAACATAGTCCTTTTTTTATAGGAGCATCATTCATATAGGAAGATGGGATCGTGAAGGGTTATGGAATGTAGAAACATTTCCCACATTGACAAATATTTGGAGATGCACAACATAAATATGCTTTCATATTATGTACTCTGATGTAATTTGGTATCACATAAGCGCAGAAAGTATAGAATCCAACAGAGAGAACATATCCCTAATCTCACTATATGAGGAACTTCGCATACATTATATCCTCCGTAGGTCGTACCCTACAATTCCACCTTCAAAATTGAACATAAAATATGAAATACTTGATGTATTGAAATGCATCATCTATGTTTTGATTTGAGGATAAGCAGGAATGTAATATGGAAAAGATCGAGTAGAATGCCCCAGATTGCATCATGTATTGGTACATTATCTTCCATCGAAACAAAATACAACTTTCAACCAATGGTTGCTGAGCTTTTCTGACCAAACCTGAGAAATGATATCGAGTGATTAGCATCGGTTTATACCAGAAATTCCGCTAAAATGACTTTATCGATCGACTATTTCCTTTTGAGGAATGACAGGTTCATTCGTTCCACAGAAAGATTCCATGATTGTTGAAACGAATCGCCACCACATATCACTTTCTATAATATAAAATTGATTGCACCAAGAAAATTGTTAGAGGTTACCATCTGGATCTGGTGGGAGTTTTAGTCCATGAAATCGACGGAAATAAGATAGTTATTCTACAGCAAAACTTGGCCAACCATTTTTCAGCTTTCGAGGATATGTTGTAATTCCAGCTATATTCTGAGCTTATCGAGAAAGCCTTTATAACGGTTTCAGTTTTCAACTTATTCTCCAAGCCCGTCTTGAAATGATATGGCACGTTATTCCTTCATATTCGCAGTGATATCAGTTATTTGTTTTTTATTCATTGGTTTTCTGAGATCAATTATTGTTCACTTTGTTCGTCCGTCGGTTACTTGTGACATAATCATGAACTGAACCCAGATAATTTTACCAACCATTATGAACTTATAATCAGCACAAAAATTATTGAAGGGAATTATTTGCTCACTCTCATGGTAACATTTGGAAAATGCCTTCATAAACTCATCGATTACGTGATTGTAGATTGTGAGGAGATCGATATGGCTCTTCAGTCTCTCTGCCCATGAAGTTGTTTGTACATTATCCTTCATTTATTTAAGACACGAGATTCCGAGATTCTTGCAGAGCGTATCAGTTTCCTGGGAACTATATGTAATCCTGTATTTTCATTTCAAGTTTCACCGGAAAATTGAATCATCTTAAATAACTCTCATTGGTGAAGTGAACGCGATATTTCATTCAGGGGATCTGAGCTGTATCCGCACCTTCCTAATGCTAAATATATTTTACTCCAGAATTTCCACTCATGTTACGAAAACTAGCAGTGCACCAGAAATATTTTCCTTGGCATAAAAGTATCGGATATTATCCAAAAATAACAAATTTCAAATCCTATATGAAGCCAGCTTCCTGAAACGCTGCCTTGTGATGACAGGAGATCATATAATATTCAGAATATAAACGAAGAAGACATCAAAGGAACTTGAGTCCATAATCCTTTCAGTGCAGGCTCTTTGAAGGAAAGAATTCGAACATGAAACGGATTGTTTGGCGTTTTTTGATGAAATAATGGGAATTCATATGCAAAATGGATACCTTTCCCTGTCTTCATGGGGAATGTAGTACAAGAAAAATGAAAGAAATACTTTTCAAATATACTCTCCTATAATCTGGGGAATGCATCGATTTCTATAGCTATCATCTTCTTTGAGGAATAAATGACTTGTATGTACATATGATTATTCCATAGATCTTTTCATTTGGTTCACGATTGGCGAAGGTGTAGATCACAGAAAACTTGAGTCGATGAAAAATTAAGTGAAGCTGCGTTGGAATCGAAATATCATTGAAACAATTTACACTTTATAAGATATAAAGGTCAGTCCTTGATTTGTTTCGAAATTTTGACAGGGTGTTCATGAAATCAGATGTGGAATCATCTGCGACTGAATCCTTAGTTCGGGATAACCTCTTGAGAGGGTATTTATATTGAAAAGATGAACATTCTCAATTGCATATTGAATAAAACAATTTTTCTGAAAATTTAAAAATCCACGTTAAAATTGAAGTTGATTTTGTGATGTCTAACAAAAATCGCCACTTTCCCTGCCAAAGCCATGCTGGACATTGAACTGCATCAGATACATTTTGTGGAAATTAAATTTGAATTTATCTAATTTCATATTGCAGGGTTGATTAGGACCCATATAGATGAATGTGGCAAAGGAAAATGTCTTCCATAAAAGGAGTACTCTCCTTGATTTACAAAGGAAAGGCTATATTCGGGAGCTGATCAGCCGCTTCCACGTTATTTGCGTTAAGATATGTTGATTTGAGTGAGGGTTATTTTTCCAAACCGACAAGGTATCTGTGAGGCTGTTGATAGTAGTTCACTCTGGAGGATCAACATAATTGGATTCAAAAATTTTGCGAAGTATTCAGAATTTTTGTTCAAAATGTCGTTAGGTATCTCATGCATGAATAACTTCCACTGTTGCTTGCGAATTATAGCCGAGTGAATCATGATAACTATCCCTCTTACCTTTGATAAGATGGCAATTTTGTTGATTTCTTGATGTAATTTGTCATCCAGAACTTTATCACCCAAATAATAGTTGATCGTCCTTTCCTCAGAAACCCAATTTCGTACCGCGATGATAAAATAAACACGCTTTGTTCTTGTTGGAATAGTTTTCTCAGGAAATTGGAAGGATACACATTTGATATTTCAATGCAGAATCATGGAATGGGTTGATTTTGAAAATTCAATAAAACGGTTATGCTCTCGAATATATCATGGAACATGTATTGAAACTGTACGAATACGAAATTTAAATGAAACGTTTACGTGAAAATATCCCACGCATCATAAATACATTTAATTTTCTACCGAGTTTGTTGAAACGTGTTTCATCATATTTAGCAAATACAATGTTTGACATGTTCTGCAATATAGAATCATATTTCCTTTTACCGTCGAGTTGTTTGTTTTAGTTGAAAATTTCAATTAAAATGTGAAGAATAACTCTAGTCAGTATCTTCCATCGTTCATGATCCAGTCTCAATTGAGAATGGATAAAAATTTATAATAAAATAGTTATTTTCTCTAAGGTATAAAGAAATAGTTTCCAGAAAAATGTTTCCATTTAATATTTGGTTGAGAATATTTTCATTGTCAACATGCTATTCGTTGAAGAATGTTGTTCGTACCAAATCTTGCGGTTCAAAAATTCCAACCTCAGCGAGAGAACTACTTTCCAAGAAGTTGTGTGTGTCGTTGTCATTATATATTCACTATATTGCCATTCACATCGAGCCTTGAATATTTATGTAGTACTAAGAATCGGTTCAGTGAGTGAAAAGGAATTCATAAAAATGTACTTCCATGCAAGAATTCATCGAGTTCCCTTCAGTGATAGACATGCCACTTTTATTGACTATAGGAATGAAAGATGAAAGCAAATACCATTATTTTCCCAATACACAAAAACATTTGTGTTGCTTGATAATTATCAACCTATGAATGAATATTTCATATCATTTATAAGTAATTTTGAGTTTCTTGAAGATATCTCCATCCTCAACATTATACTTTTTCTTCATTTTCTGTTGATGAATTTGATTTTTTCCACAACAAAGCTCTTTCTGTAATTCATTCAAAATAGTTGACATGCAAAACGTTCAATGTTATTTATAGCAGCTTGTTTGCAATATAATATATTTATTTTTTAATCTATTCATTATTTTTGACCATAGAGAAATTACAATTTTATGTTCGGCACACTCAAAATTATATAATCTACTGGAGTCTTCCATTCGTGAAAAATGAAAGTACTGATCATATCATGTGGATTGTTTTTAGGGTAGACACGACCAAATCAATCAATTATTCATCTATCTTCAATATTATACGTTTGCGAGACGGTTTTGAAATATGAACTAAGAAAATAACATGTAATTTAATAATTGTTATGGAGTTGAACATGTAGATGTTTTTTTAATTTAATTATTTATGGTAGAGGACAATATCCGTCCAAGGTCTCCAGTCCGAGCTCTGTTTTGTTTTGTTAAGGATTTTTTCGACAAAAACATACAATGAAAGGATATAGGATATAGTCATTTAACTTCTATGGAATATGGAAACGAACAAAACAAATTTGTTGCCTTACATTGATGAGAATGCAAAAAACATCATTCTGTTTTATTGCAGTGGAAACCAAATATTACATGCTTGCAGATTCGGGGTATTGTTATTCCATATCAGGTGTTGAATCCTCAACCAAGCGATGTATATTTTATTCTATAGTAATTTCCAGAGGTCATTTCATCAAAAGAAAAAACGAAAATTCTCCAAGATCACTCACGTGTCCATCTGCATGTCTGTCTGTCAGAGCTGTTTTTCTCAGAGACTATTTGACGTAGACAGTTGAAATTTGGCACAATCAAGAACTCAGGAAATTGGAAGATTTTTTTTTCTGTAATCTTTCACCATTTGGAATGACTGATGATAGGGATTTAAAAAATTTTTTTTAATTGCTGTTTCCATAGATTTTGCAAAAATCTATATAAAAAATCCATAAAATACTTCTCATCTCCGAAACCACCACAGTCAAAATTATGAAAATCAGTGTTTCTAGCAATTCACTTGATATGAACAGAAACATTATAAGGATCATTCTAATGTCAACAAGATCGAGGCGTTTGGGGTCGACTTTTCAGTTCCAAAGTGAATGAAGTCTTATACTGAAGGTTTTTTTCATGGAATATTTGTCAATGGTTGAAAATTGCAGTTTGAGTAAAATAAAATGGCTGTAAATGTGTGTTGTCTGGATTTTTTTTGTGATGGGTTGGCGAGCTACTTGTAGAATCAAGCTAGCCAAATAAAGTTTATTTGGGTTCACTTTTCCCATTTGATATCAACCAATAACCAATATCAAATTATGAGAATAACCAATATCAAATCATTAGTATGAATTCACTGTATATTCAAGAATATATTTTCATGGTATACTGTCGTTACTGCACATAATTGCAAGGAGTCAAATGCAGAGCAAAATAATTCAGCCGCTCTGCATTTTTTTAATTGAATAGAACGGAACCCTTGGTACCTGAACCAAACTCGCACATGATCTGTTGTTAGGAAGTAAACTTGTTTTAATTACAAAAAAGTAAACCATAACATGGGGTTGCAAAAAAAAATTTTTTGGTTTTTAAGTTTATTCTATTAGTGCCGATTGATTAGAAAAGGGGTCCTAGAGGTTTTTGTTTTAATTGTTTTTTCGGTACCTGGAAAAAAGTCTAATAGTTTTTCAAATCGAGTATATGGCTTTCCTCACTTATTATTGGTAATATTCGCAATCACACCCCAAACTAATAACATGTACTTTTATAAATCGTGCGGCTGTATGACTGGAAATTAATGTTATTTTTTAAATAAATGTATCAAAGCATTTTGGGTTAGGTGGTGGAATCAGAAAATGCTACTAGTAGGTTTATAAACTCATCGACTCGATTTTGAGAACTGAATGAGGGAATAAATGCTTAGTCAATTTTTGTAACAAAAAACTAGATTACATGCGTAGTAGCGAATTTGTCAGAAGTAATCTACGTCTGCGGAAGGAATAACAAAAATCGGTATGTCATAGCTTCATTGATTGCAAATATTATGCGTGGTATAGAATAGAACTTCGTACCCCTTTCAAAGACCTGTTGAATTGTTCGCGTATGGGACAGAGGAAAATTCCTTTAAAATTTAACGATTCGAGTTCCAAAAATATTTTAAGATGGAAATCATAATGTATCAACTAACGAGTTACAAAACTTTTGAAAATATTGTAGAATTTTTAAACACTGTTGAATGTTGGATCTATGATGGATCAAACATGCATGTTCTGTTCAATTCTTTAATACATTATTAAAATATTATTCAATTATTTCTCTGCATTTTATTGGACTCTATCTCCGCTGAAGAGTTAAATTATCAGTTTTTGTATTCTATTGGAGAATATTTGTGAACTTGCCATACATTTTGCCTTCCTTTGATTTTGAAAATAAAAGACTAAAAACAATCAACTCGTAAATGACGAATCGTTAGTTTTGGCCAAAAAATGTAACTTGAAAATCTAATACAAAAATACTTCTTAGGGTACGTTTCAGAAAATATTTTCGTTATTGAAACTTGCCAAAATATTTTGTGTTTCGAATTACTTCAAGAAAACAATTTGACGTTAACTCACTGACAAGTTGATAAAAAAAAACACATTTTTTTTTTAATGTATCTGGGAAAGTTACCTATTTTGTTCATAAAAATCAAAGATTTTTTATTTATAATGTGTGTAATGCATATGTTCTCATAACGCTTGAGAAAATATTCGTCATGAAATCGTTTGAATTAGGCAAATTGATGTCGACAACGTGTGTGAAATTTGCCAAAACTCACAGTCTCGTGCTGCTAATTAGTCTCCAGATCGAGATCTCACCTTGAGGAGGATGTCGATTCAGAGGGGTTCATTTCTCGAGAACCATTGTTCGGAGGTTGAAAAGACAAAATACCCAATTAACCCATAACATGATTATTCATAATGCATTATGCGATATACCAAACGTACACGTCCTATAATTACCAGAATATTCTTCAAATAAAATCCACGAGTAATTTGTTTAACATTTCGAAATTATGTAAGATTGATGATGCGTTGCACGAATATTTTTCAACTGGTGTTTGACCACACTTTCTCTTCACTTTCTTCGCAACCTTGACATCGCGTGCTTCGTACTTAATTTTATTCGACTCTTATGTCACGTTTTCACAGAATCCATTACCCAAGGAAAAACATTCGATTTTTTTTCACATTAATCATATAGCTCGGCTTAAGAGCCCATATATTTTTTTTATTCAAGCTATCGACTTGATTTTTTTCAACGATAGGTCCTATAATTCTGAAAATACTTCTGTTCATATACAGGATGTTCCAGTTCAAGAAACACACCGGAGTTCTGTTTTTTAAATAGCAACCTCTCATTTTTGTTACATTTATGGATTCGCTGGACTTATCTGCAATATTTTTTCACTTATGTGAATTAATGTGTCGGAAGCGCGTCGTGCATAAACCTGCAGAAAAATTCATATCTTCAGAACCGTTCGAAATAACTCAATCCAATTATTTTCAGTCGATTCCTGCTTTTCATATCATCTGTAGTTGTTGGACGATCCCTGAAAACTCTCCACCTACCCTAAAAGAAATGCCTATCATGTCTGTTAAGGACTCGTTGTTCTTAATCGTTGCTCCATCAGAAAACAGAATTTTGTTTAAAATATTATAACCCTCGTCAATCATCCCATTCATTTGAATACAAAACGCAACTCTATTTGCAAAATCATCACCATACAATTCTTGATGTAGGTTCAGATGACGACGATGATGTTTCAATATTATTCTCTTCACACTATTTTTTTAAATATTCGTTTCCGCTGCTATTTCCCCGGTGTGAAATTTTTATTATGTTTTTGTTGATACTTGATGACGATAAAGGACCCATGTATTCTATATGGTTTACATTAATCCCTATAGAACTATCAAGATCCCGTTAGCGATTTGAAAAACAGTAATGAGTATAAAATAATCCAATTAGAACAATGTAGCAATTTATTTAGTCTACTTCACCTACTGATGATGGTAATTTGGATATCGAAATGCGAATATAGGTGTGAAGTGGGTGAATGTGGCGAACGCGTTATTTGTACAATTTTTGATTATGTGACACCACAGCGTCTAGCCAGTCTTCATAAAATTTGATATCTATAAATAAGATAAAATAAAGGCTGAAATACTAAATGAAGTTTCGCGAAATTTTCATCATCGACTTATTATCAAGTAATGGATTCTATGGAATTTGAACACGTTATTTGAAAGTTGTTGATTGTATTTATGAATGCTTGACTCAACAATAGGACAAAAGCTTGACTAAATTACCTGAAAACGGAATAATTGAAAATGTTACTAACGATAAAAGATAGATGTCAGCATAATAACAGTGGGGACAAATAAGTATGCGGCGATATTTTTTTCCATACAGCTGCTATAGCGAAACGGTCTCTTATATTCGATACCACTATCCATACTGAACAAAATAATCATAAGCCTTTATATAGCTAATCATTCAGTTTTCAGTTTCACGTGAACCTGATGATAACTTACTCACTCTTTATAATGTTCTGATAGCAATTATTTGATTAGATCTTTTTTTCTGGGAGAGTTGTTGGCAAAAACGATGGATAGCTTGAATGATGAAAATCTGGAAAACTAATGTACCGATTTCAAAGAGGAAAAACAGTTTTGATTAGATGTGATTCATATTTCAAATGAGATATATCAGTTAATTCATGGTCCCATTTGAGAAAAATAACAACGGTTGAACCTATGCGGCGTATGGGCAGAAAAGTTGCATTTTATTATGTCTCAATGGTGATGAAAATTTAGTAACAATTCTTCCAAAAAAATATAATTAAATACATGTAGGGTGTCACATTTTGAATGGGACACACAGTGCGCCAATTTTAGTTTTGCCTTTTCAGCTGTTGCCATTTTCTTCAGAATTCGAAATGTTATTTTTATAGTGTGAAAAAATGTGGAAATGTATTATTTAATCCATTACAGAGCCATATATATTTATCAGTTCAAGAAGTGATTCTCCTATAAAGTCCCTCGAATTTCTTCAGCATCAATCACTTGCAAGGATTAATACAAATTCCTTGTTTTCATAACGTGCCGTTTTTTTCATTCATTATGTATGAGATTTACCATATAAAATCCCGAATGAAAATTAAATATAACATATTTAAACAGATCGGAGGAGGAATAGGAGTATCAGGAGGAAATAATGCCCCCATGAACGGAGGGGGCTTGGGAGGTTTAACCAATATTTTATCACAAATTGATTTACCTGGATTATTACAAGGAGTAAATAGTTTTGTAAAATTGGTTGGAGTTTTCTGTCCACCTTTGTCACAGGTAATTATACTTTTTTCTTATACATATTCTTCAATGAATTCTTGAAGGATCAATAATGTGATGTCGACTATCAAGAATACATGTTTGTGTACTATTTTCAATGACACAGTGTTTAGGAAATCAATTATTAGTAGTTTAGCCTTTGGATATAATAATTATAAGTTTAGTTCGATTCAAAAGGTGTTCAGAATATATTTCATTGACATAATTCATGTATTGAGGTTAATTAATCACATTGCAATATTCAAGTTTCAATGATTCATGTAATAACATCGATCAATCAATTGAAATTGTTATTTAAGTTGACCAAAATTTCTTATTATAAATCAATATAGTTTTCGCAGGAATGATTATTTTTGTTGAAAAGTTATTTTGAATGAACAAACATTATAGGACGATAATACATACGGATCAGAAGAACAAAATGACATCTGACTTCTTTCAAGTCTTATATATCCTTTATAAATTATGATGGAAAAATTATACTTGAGACCATCAAATATTTCCCAATACTCATAGATAAAATACAGGGTGGCATATCACATTCCCCACTGTGGGTCATTATTTATTCCTGAAGTAGAATTCAACCCAGTTCAGCATTAAAATGTCTTCGAAGTTCACCAACTAAGGAAAATTGTGAATCAACCTAATTATTTAATCTCAAATACGTTCAAATACTCAAAAATTGAAACTTTCTTATCGAAAAATTATAAATTTTGTTATTATGTACTACTTTTCGAAGTGTTTTATGGAAATATATGAACATGGAATTTTACCTGACATTTTTCAATCTTTTGGCAGTCCAACTTTGGAATTCCAGAATTTCTTGTTTTTTCAAATTGCCGACTCTTGCATAAATATTTCGTGAAATTCACCTGTAAGTTTTGTGGCATAGTAATTCAATGGGTTGTATGTGATTCAGATTACATTGAAAACTTCCATTATGCCTATTCGAAAAACAGAGTTGAAAAACGTTATTTCTTTCAGTAATTACTACATTTTTGGTGATTTTTCCGAGTACAGTTTTGAATAGTTTTTCGGAATAGAATTTTACCCAAAAAACATATTATTCTTCTGACAATGTCTTCCAAATTCCTACCAAGTTAGTTGAGTCAGTTCATTCAATGTCATTACACTTTTAGGTTCTGGACAATGTTATTCAAAATGTAACGAGTACAGCCTTCAGAGTATTTGGAAGAGCAATTTTACAAGGCGGAGGTTTAGGAGGGGGAGGCAATGGAGGTGGACAGAAAGTTAGTGTAGTACTTCCCACATTCCCTCCAGATGAAGATGACGAAGATTATGAAGACGACGAGGATGAAACTAGTTCAACTGCACCCAACGCTGAATTGGTCGACAGAAGCGAAAATTCTGAAAGTGATAGTAGTTCTGAAGCACCAAAAGAAGCAATGGCTCTCAGCGCTGAGAACGAAGTCGTTGATTCTACTACAGAGGCAAATAATAAAAATGATAAAGAGAATAGTCCCGCTGGCCCTCTTTTCACTGTGAGGTTTTAGATTTGTTGGATAGTGTTTGTATTTCCTCACAATCATCTAACGTTTGTGTTTCTCATGGTTTTTCAACTCTGTGCAATCTTTGATCACCAAAGGGAGCCATGAGAATGAAATATAATCGTCGTCAATTTGTATATTCATCAAAGCATTCATATCACAACCACTCTTCAGAAACGGGATCTTCATGTTGCTTCAATTCGCATAGTATATTAATACTGACAAAAATAAAAATACATTATTATTTCATTCTCAGGATGAGAATGTGACCTCCCATATTGATGTACTTCGGTCAACTTACGTCCTTATTTCAAATTCCTATGGCATTTGAGAAAATAAATCATAATACCAGAAATGTTCATAATTTTCACATAGGAAAAAAGCAGAAATATATTTTGTCCATAATTTTCAAAATAAAATGAAAAGCGGAGTTTGGTTTTCGTTTAGCAGATGAAGCTGAATGAAAATTGTTACTTCACACACCTAAATAGATTGTTTATGCACATGTTCTTCATTTCTTCGGTTGTGGATGGTGAAATACTGACAAACCAATCGGTTTTTTGTTAGGGAATTATTCTGCCAACATGCTATCTTTTCAATGGGTAATGTATTCCCTGTTGATTTTTAAATCATTTGAGGCAATCAAAATCACCATCACTGAGAAATATGTGAAACAAAGTTCCCAAAGACTTGAATTGTTTTGGTTGATGATGCAGGGGTAGTTTGAAAACTTCTCAACATTTTATATTTAAAAACCTCTAGGATGATTATGCCTATAAATAATAGAATGGGGGTGAATCCCTGGAGATGATAATATCCGGATAGAAAACACTACAATACCCTTTCACTATATCGTTTGGACGCAGTTGAGGCAGCTCTTTCTGCTATCCTTCACCTTATGATCGTAGTATTATTATATTATTTCAATGGATTTGTAGTTAGTTTCTCTAGGCCCAACTTGGCCAGTTCAACGGTTCAAACTACAAGTAGTGTAAAACTATAATAGCTGGCAATGCTTGAATATACATATTATTTTGATTAATGAATCACCCGATTGAAATATTTCGTCATACAAAACCATATGCGGATTATCTGGTTTTTGATTCATTTAGATATATTCCATAAAATCAAATATAGAATCATATGCGACTGAAATATAAACTTGAATCAGTATAAATATATATATATATATATATATATATATATATATATATATATATATATATATATATATATATATATATATATATATATATATATATATATATATATATATATATATATATTTATACTGATTCAAGTTTATATTTCAGTCGCATATGATTCTATATATATATATCTGGAGAGTGATTCCTAGCTAACGATTGAATGGATATGCAGATTGCCAAACACCTGAATCGATGATAGGAATTACTTTGATCCTGACAGATGTTTTATATGATTATTATACATTTAAATTGTTTTTTTTTTCGAATGGAAATCCTTGTAGATCCAATCAATTTTCGGAACGCTACAACTCCATCCATTCCAAGAATATTGAATTTTGTACAGTTCTACCAAGCGAATCGAAAAATATTTTCTTCTCCCCAGTGAAATCAATATGACAACATACTATAGACTACTCAAAAAAGTTCCACCGAAGATTCCTTACCAACAATTATTTCATATAGGAGATTGCAAAAAACTGTTGTACTGTTCCTGATATATTTTCATCATTCCCTTCCAGAAATCTAACTTCTTAACATGTGCGATCTGAAGATCTTTTCCATTTCTGATTTGTTGCTCCCATTCTTCAGATGAGGCAGTCCTTCTCAATCGGAGACAGAATTCGAAATAGAAATAATTTAGGGGGAGAATTCGTAATATATCATCGCGAGTGTAAATCATATATCAATCTTGGGCACTTACCCTGATTTAGCAGACAGTCTGAACTGAGTACCAAGTTTGGTGCTATAATATTGTTCAAGTCTCTCAAAAATCGTGAGAACTAAATCAATTATTCGCTTTCCAACTTTCAGTTAACTCCTAAAAACTGAGATAACGGGGTGATCATCAAAGTTTATACCAAAACTAGAAATCATGAGATTTGAAAAAAATATTTTTGAGTCCTCAAAACTGGTCCTATCAAATTACACCTCCATTGACTGATAACAAGTTACTCTAGTACCAAATTTTTTGCTCTCAAAATAACTGAATTATATTCGTTAGGTAAGTGTTTCCTTACTTTTATCTTTCTACGTGAAAAAAAATCTGAAAGAAAAAAGTAACAGCTTGGATTTACTCTTAAAATTCAGTATCAACACAGTTGAACAATTATATATTTCAGTGCCTTGTTGTTCTAATGCCTTGGCGTAAAACTTTTTTTCAATTGCTTCATTACTATATTCATCGAGAAATAGCTTCAAACTACAACCAAATTTGAGTTTAAACATGTTTCTATTAGAAAAAATATTACTGTCATGACTATGCCTGTTAGAAGTACCTGGCCCTAGACTTTCTATTTCTCGAAGTATTGAGCTGTTACTTATATATCCCATCAGAGAAGTATTTCTAATAGATAAATGTTCAAACCTCAATTTGGTTCTATTTTGAAACTGTTACTCGATAGGTATGGTGATGAACCAAATAAAAAAAAGTTTTGTGCCAAAGCATTAGAACAAGATTTAACGAAAAACTGAATTATATTTTTTATTTACTCTGTAAATACTTAGTTTCAAGAATAATTCCAAGCTGTTACTCCATTGGTATGGTTGCAGTACAAAAAATGTTCCAGAAAGAGGGGCGTACAAAACTTGTGAACAAATTCTGCCCAGACACTGAATTTTATTTCAATCTGTCAGTGCTAACATTTCAATCTGTTACCCGATCGGGCAGGTTTTTTGCAACCAGTTTTAGTCTATTATATTATGCATAATGGAAAGATTACTTGAGTGCCTCCCAATCATACTGTTTTAGAAAGTGCTTAGTGCCATTAACTTTTTGGAAGTGCCTAGTGATCGCGAGCATTTCATAAATAAAAGTGCATAGTGCTCGAGACTCGGTAGCACTTTTTGAGAGTGCTTAGTGCTTGGAGCACTTTTTGTCAGCTCTGATTCACACCTATTTTATGTTTGAGCATTGCCAGGAATTGAATAGTTTTAAGTTCTGTTAATCGATATTTAGTATTTTTTTAGTGATCATAAATTCAAATTTCAAACTTCAAAACACTTTGAGTCAGAAAAATCAATTTTGTCAGGATATATCCCCAATTTTTTCAATATAAATTTTAATGAAATAGAAAGATTTGAGATAATGATGAAGGAGTGGTCATGATGAGTCCATCACGATATCAAATACGCTTTGAAGGACTCCTCATTGGATTCCAAGAATTGAGCTTCTGTGTAGCCCCATGCAAATCCAACGAGAGGGTAGGGGGGAGTTCTTGGACTTTTGTCCCCGGGCCTGGAGTTTTCAGGGGAGAGGGCGTCGCTCGACTGGAGTAATTTTCAAAAGAGGTTTATGGAAGAGTAACGATATACCGTGTGCAACAGGATCATGGTACACCCCCGTATCTCCTTTAGTTTTGAAGGTAATTGATTGAAATTTGAGATATCTCATAAACATAATAAACGGTACTTTTTGATCTACGAATTAATTTTTTTTCACTTTTGGTTTCGTCGGAAGTGATACCAACTTTCGATTTTCAAATAAAACACCCTGTATATTATTACATTTCTGAAATCTGCATAATTTTCTGAATCCAATGATACCACATAAATGACATTTCAAACGTCAATATTTTTGGTAATTCAATTTTCAGTTTTCCATTTAAGGGTGCCATGATGGTTCCGATTTATTCCAATTCACCCGTCTTATGCTAGAAAAATCTTAATCCCGTCGAAAATACTAAATTGCGTTTTTTATGAGCAAATAAAGTTCATCGATCGATTTTGGGGTAAAACTCAATTTTTTCTAATGGAACCATATTGGTACCGTGGTACCATTCATTAGTACTATCAATAAGGAATTTATTCATACCTGCTAATAAAATGTGCGATAAATACAATCAAAATTACAGCTAAAAGAAAAACAGATAATACAATTACTTTGTTTTAATTTAATGCTAAGAAGTTACTAAGGTGGCTTTGAAATACAAAAAATGAACACAAAACATTACAACAATTGTTCGAAATGCTGTCCATTAACTTCAATGCACTTTTGAACTCGCATAGCTTCGAATGCCTATTGAAATTAATCAGCTACTGAGGAGGCTTTGAAAAGAATGAAATTATTCATTCGGATTGTCAAATAAATAGGTATTGGTTCATCGGTGTTTTTATTGTTATCATTGACGAAGGAACGGAAATTAATGTTTTAGCTCGAATAGAAGTTGATAAGACTGTTTCTTCAAGGCAAATTGGGTTTGAATTGGAAATTAGTCACCAAACGGTAAGCCGAATCTTGCACAAACATAATTATAAATCTTTCAAATATCAATTGCACCAGCACCTTACGAAAATGATTATGAACGTAGGATGGAATATTGCAATTGGATCTTGCAGAATAATGTGCAGCCAAACAATGCTTTTTTGGGAAGGATTTTATTTTTGGACGAGTCTAGGTTTACAAATATTGGATTATTTAACCGAGAAAAATACAAGGTATTGGTCACAAGAAAATCAAAATTTATTGAGGGAGGGTAACTTTCAAGTGCGGTTCGGTTTAAGTGTTTGGCTTGGAATACTCGGTCGTAGAATCATTGGTCCAATAATATTTGAAGAACGCTTGACTGGAGATAGATACTGAGGATTTCTGCAAAATGAAATTGAGGACAGATTAACTGAAGTACCTTTCCGTCTACGACGGGAAATGTATTTCCAACAAGATGGAGCTCCCCCCCATAGTTCGAAAATAGTAACTGATTACCTTCAACAGGCATTCCAAGAAAACGTAATTTCGACAAATGGCCCTGTGCGATGGCCTCCAAGGTCACCTGATTTGACACCTCTTGATTTCTTTGTTTGGGGCCATTTAAAAAACATTGTCTATGCGACCGTTGTTACAACCCGCGAAGACCTGCAGTTGCGAGTAAGACGCGCAATTAATGGTATAACGGCCCAGCAATTAGCGAACTTTCTTCAAGAAACAGCTATGCGAGTTCAGAAGTGCATTGACGTTAATGGACAGCATTTCGAACAATTGTTGTAATGTTTTGTGTTCATTTTTTGTATTTCAAAGCCACCTTAGTAACTTCTTAGCATTAAATTAGAACAAAGTAATTGTATTATCTTATTTTCTTTTAGCTGTAATTTTGATTGTATTTGTCGCACATTTCATTAGCGAGTATGAATAAATTCCTTATTAAGTGTACTAATAAATGGTACTAGGGTACCAATATGGTTCCATTTGAAAAAATTGAGTTTTACCCCAAAATCGATTACGATTAACTTCATTTGTTCATAAAAAACGCATTTTAGTATTTTTGACGGGATTTCGATTTTTCTAGCATCAGATGGGTGAATTGGAATAAATCGGAACCATCATGGCACACTTAAATGTATAACAAAAAATTGAATTATCAAAAATATTGACGTTTGAAATGTCACTTATGTGGTATCATTGGATTCAAAAAATTATGCAGATTTCAGAAATGTAATAATATACAAGGTGTTCTATTCAAAAATCGAAAGTTAGTATCACTTCCGGCGAAACCGGTAGTGGAAAAAAAAAATTTGTAGATCAAAAAGTGCCGCTCATTATGTATATGGGATATTCAGAATTTCAATCAATTACCTCCAAAACAAAAGGAGATACGGGGGGTGTACCATGATCCTGTTACACACGGTATATATTATAATAATTCTATGTAATATTATGTCAAAATTATGCTTCCCAGAAGTCTTGTTGTTGAATGGAAAAAAAAGTATTGATGATCATAAAGGGGAAGGCGCATTTCAGATCCTTTTTGGGCACCAATTTTATATTTCCGACCCTGCCCCGATCAGGTAGCTATCAATTACAAAATATCAGAATACATCAGAATTTATCGATAGCCCTAACACCTACAGGATTTCGTCACATATTTCTTGTAGAATATTATAATGTATTCAAAGTTTGCAGGAAATTGTCCATGACTTCGATTTTTTTAAATGTTAAGCTTGATCAAACTCCCCGCCAGATAAATAAATCTTACGTATTTGGCAACCAAAATATAACTAATTGTGTGTTCCCATTCGTGCTTTAAATTTATCGATGATCATTGAACTTTTCACTTGTATGTTGTCATAACATTGTTCGTTGTGAATAAAACCTTGTTGTCTCCTACACGCAATAAAATACTAACTTTTGTCTCTTTTTCTTGCAGTCCCCTGTCAACGATGAGAGCAATCTCATCGCCAAAAGGCACGTGAGGGTGACAAGGGAGGTAGACGAAACCGATCAAGAAGGAGCCGAATCTGCACCAGTCCCGGAAGATTTGTCGGACGTGGATGAAGATGGAGAAGATCGAAACAAGAGGTTCCTACCTTTCGGAGGTAGTGCCGATGGACACGCCTCCGGAGGATCGGGTAACTTCTTGTTCGATATAATCAGGGTAAGATAGTGATTGTAGAGATCAAACGGATCTTAGGCTTCCATGCTAGGTTATTCCTATTCCATTCGTTTCGTGAGCAAGTTAACAGCTTCATCTGTTTTGGAAGAATTGGAGAAACAATTGAGGAGTTTTGTTTTTGGTTTGATATTCCAATTAACTGGAAAATTTTCTCAAGGATCTACCTCTACTGGCATATTCGGTTGAATGTCATTACCAATATTCTCGAAATGGCAGAATATCAACCTCAATTTTCACAAAATACATAATTCTTTCGATATGAAAAAAAAAGTAAAAAGGGTAAGAATTTATATTAATGAATCCCTTGAAAATATATAAAAGGTTCACTTGGTCATTTGAATTTGAGAATATATCCAAAAATAATATCGCATTGAGAATGCTGAACCAGCGTTATTTTTTTTTTCTTCTCTATGATCATTATTTGGAAAATGGTATGCTTTCTGAACAGTTGGATTAACTTTTTTGATTCAAATTCATATTCGGATCAGGGCCCTTTTGTGGCCAATTTTAGTAGTTTGGTCAGACTAGTATTATGAACTTTCCTCAATCTGAATACTGCCCTTAGAGGGACATTTTTCCATTTCTTCTCTAGTTGAAAATGATAAATCGAACTCAAAATGTTTCTTCAAAATAAATGAAGCTGAACTTGCTCACGGACTTCATTCCAAATGAATGAAAGAGACCTGAGAAGTTTTTTTTAAAAGGGAATATAAACTTTTTAAATATATATATATATAATATATATATAATAAAAAAAAATAAGTAAAATAAGAAAATTAATTAATTTGAATCATATAAGTTTGAAATCAGGTGGATCCATTTATTTCACAAATGAAATATTTTCAATTTTTTCTAGTACAAATCGTATCCAAACTGATTAATCATTGAAAAGTTTCTTTGATGAGAACGATGATAAACAGAATTCATTCTGAAATCAAATTTCCTGAAACATCCATACAAACACAATATTCCATTTGCTTGGATATGTACAAGCAAATTAGGTAATATTGATTGTAGAGCGCTACCGGATCTGTAATTTCCTTTTAAGTTTTCGATTATAGCTACTAATTGAACTTCTCAGGTATCTTGTTACCCTTGTAGATATACCCATGACTCTTTTGTGAGCCACCTACTTATATACCTACTTGGTTAATCTTGTACATTATAACTTTCAAGCCACTATATATGATACAATTTGTTCGACTTCATTATCATATTATGTTCTATATGCAATATCAACTGATTATGTAAAGTAAATGCAACAAAAGCGCTAACTGTTGTTGCATTGATGTTTTTCACTGAATTAGATTGAATTGTACTTTCATTTTTTTTTCTGTTTTAAAGGACATGTATAGTGTAATAGCTTTAATGATTACATTTCACGTCCAATTACGTGCAATATAAATACAGCAATAAACATGTTACCATTGAAGATAATTTTTTTTCATTTTTATGATGAACAATCCAACTAGTAACGTCTACGATATTGATTTTTCCTTGGTTAACACGAAAAATCAGAATCAGTGATATAAACCCCTTATGATAGGTCATGATTCATTTTTTAATTACTTATGTGGTTTTACGAAACATTTAATAGAATTATAGATTCACAATAATCATTATAATGATGAATGAGTCGTCGTAGATATATTTTCTCGTATTCAAAAAAGATAATAAATTTATGAAATTATTGTCACCACTCAGGCTATTCAGGAGATATATTCCAATGCAGTTGAAATAAAAAAACTTCCCAAAGTGATTTCTTCCAGTGAGTATGCAAACTCGTTTGGCATCAATCATTAGGGCAATGGAGTGTTGACCAATGATTTATTACGTCAGCTTTGTGACAGGCTAATTCCATTTAAACATTGAAATAAAATAACGATTTAAATAACCTGAATAAATAATGAGTTTGCAAGGTGTTATCATCAGACAAGACCAAGGTACGTAAACATAGATTGAGACAACTTGCGCCCGTAGCAACGAATATATTTTGGTAATAGAAACAATTATGAGCACATTAATAGATGATTTCTTCACCCTCACAGAAATATGCATTAGAACAGATCATTTCATAACATAATCTGAAAAAGTAAGTTGATTACTGTTGGTGGACATTTGTATTGACGCAATTGTTACTATCATTTCAGATCAGACAGGTGGGTCGTGATTTGGGGGATGAATAAAAAATCAATCATTCCATCCACATCCTTATGAAAAAACAGAAGTCGAATGAAAGTGTCTTGCAATTTGATTGGATGGGGAATTTCTATTGGCACAAAAATTCACAGATTAGTTCTCATTTAGAAGTCTGAATAGTTATTTGACTTGATGTCAAACAATCACAACTGTACTTGAAATTGAGTCCATTTGATTCGATGAACCCATCCGTCTATACACGAATTTTGATTCCTCATGAGGACATAAATCAGTCGCAAGATCAGAACGACCATGAGTTGTATCGAACTCATTCATAAACTATAAATTTTTTTGGAAAATTGCCGAATCATCATAGGTATGAGTTATTGACATTGTTGAGAGACATGCTCCAACTTCTCTACAAATTATTTGTATGAGGGATATTTCTAGGTAATTATTAACCTTTTACCAGCTTTTCATTTCAACTTTTCGAATTATAAGGTCACGAAGGAATTTTTATCAATAAATCTCCAACTTGACAGAGTGTGCTATGTCATGTTTTACTTCTGTTTGCTTCAAAAGGAGTGAGATCATGTCAGTGAATTCTCAAAGCACCAAATTGTTGTTCCTATCAAAAAAGCCTTTGATATATCTTCACTGACTTTATTTGCATTCGTTTTCTGTTCTATTCTCCCGGCAAAAATGCTTACTCATTCTCGTCAACCTCAAGTAGAACAATAATTTCGAAGGAACATTGCTTCAATATTGTGAGGACTCTGACATAATATTTCGAAGGAAGGATAAGCTAGAAAAAAATCTGAATAGTCGGACATATTGTTATAATATCATAGCAAAACAATGATCGAATATTGGAAATCAAAATATAATTCAACTTTGGCATCAAAATATTAGAATATTATATCCTTCGCATAGTTTTCCAGCAGGACGATATTGGCTCAATATAGCGTAGAATAACTCAGAATGCAATTGGAAGTAAGGAAATATTGAATTCATGAATCAAATATCGAATTATTGAAGCTTAATGCAGTTTCTTTCAATGGTTCGATGAAGTCTGCATGATTACATTAAACTTATTTGATATATTTCTCAAGTTGGAAGAGACACAATAGAGTTAAGTACCCTAGGTAGTGGGTAAATATATAGAAAGGAATGAAAGTTCATCGCCCACAGTGATTATTGCCTATAAAATTGTATTTACATTTTCACGAGGTGGATTCGGGTGGTTAATTAAGTGACTGCTGATAACTAAGAGCCTATCAAGTACCTGCCAGTACCTGAATGTTTATTTCCACACTGTGTCCGATGCCAAAACAGTGATTCCATTGGTGTGCTGGGATCAGTCTGGGAATACCATTTGATGCTTTCACGTAGAAATACACCAATAATGACGCTTGATCCGATTCAACTGCGCAATTTTCTGATATTTAAAATAATTTCTAGAGAAACAAGAGTACACGTGGTTTTCTTGATTTGACGAATGTGCCTTGTTGGTAATTCATTGCAGACTTTACCTTCACATCGATACTAGAAGGAGAGGATGAATTTGCTGAGCTGTTTTTATTTTTGCTTAACATATTTTTTTTTGTGGAGAAACATCACGTATTATTGGAGTTATGCGACTCACAGAGAAAAAATGATTTGTTAGGTTTCAGTTTATAGTACCTAAAAACGATACTAGTCGGCATTAATGAACATACACTTCCAAATGATGTTTTCGAACAGTTTAACCAATATGATATAAAAAAAAATAAAAATCAATATTGATTTCCATCTTTTGGACTGAAACGAACATTGGGATTCCTACGGTGAATATGGATATTGGGATCGATATGAATTTAATAAATACTTCTCTCATGATGAAGTGAAAATGATATAATCAAATACTGAGATCATAGTTGAAACATAAATATTGTTTTTCAATTGAAGGATCGATATTAGTCAAATATTGAAGGGATAATAGCAAATATAACTAATTGAATTGGCAGATTGACAATATTTTCTTCATTACATAGTTAAAACCATGTGACCACAAATGAGTACTCATTTTCAAATTTCGTTGTAACGCTATTGGTTTAATATGCTATTGTTGGAGTCGGATATTAGATATTCAATTTTGCTCGTCTCTCCCTCGTACGCTAAAATTTAAATGAATATGAAGACAGTTGTATTCCCATGATGTGGTGAAATTCATCCCATGTAGATGAATATAAATTTTCAAATATTGTTTGCAAACTTTTCGCCCATTGGGAACTGACCGAGGTGAATATTTCCACAATTGTATGATTAGGTATCACGAGGGTGAACTGAAAAATTCCGACCCAACAAAGACAAAGATATAAGACATTTTTGCCTCAAATTTATTCCTTATTTTCTACAGTCACCTTGTCTACACACTTCTTCCAGGGATGCCCCCATGTCTTCAACCCGTCTTAGTAGTATTTGACGTCTTTCTCCATAAAATCATTTTTTACGAAGTTGATGGCCCCCTCTTTTGATGAATATATCTATCCTCCGAGCGCTTCTTCCAGCTCCAGGGAACAAGAAAAAGTCGTTTGGGGCTGGATCTGGTGAGTGAGGAGGGTGGTTAAGCAGTTCAAACCGCAATTGGTGGATTTTGCCATAACAACCGCTGCTGTGTCTTGATAAAACAATGTTTTTCTGCAAATTTGGCCGGTTTTTCGCAGTTTCTGCTTGTTAAGTAATGATGCGTAGTATGCTCCTGTGATGTTTTTTTTTGTAAATTATCAATTGAGATAACTCCGTGACTATCCCGAAAATAGTCGCCATCACTTTCCTCGCCAAAAATCCACTTTTTGCGTTTTTAGGGCCAATTTTTTATTCGCAGTCCACTGTTTTGACTGTATTTCTGTCACTGGGGAATAATGGTGTATCCAAGTTTCATCTGCAGTTATGAACTGGCGCCAAAACTCTAACTTATTGTGCCTGAACTGCGACAACAGAGCATTGGATATGTTCATTCGAGTACGTTATTTCTATCTTGAGAAAACGCTGCCTTCAACGCGTGGACAGCTTGCTCATGCCCAATTCCTCTTGCAATATGTAACACACATGTTCTTTGGACATAGCCCCTGCTACCTCTCTCACTTCAATTTGACGGTCGTCTAGCACCATTTGCTGAGCTAGAGCGACGCTGTCGTCCGTGGTTGCAGTTTTTGGACGACCCGAACATTCGTCGTTTTTCAAGTTGGTACGGCCACGTTAAAATTCAGCTGCCCTAAATTTCATGGTGGTAAATGATGGTGCAGAGTCCCCGTTCACAGTATCCAACTCGAATTTTATTTGAGTAGGCGTATCGCCTTTCGAAAACAAATATTAATAACAGCCTCATACTCGATTTTTTCCATTTTCAAAAGATTCGCGAACACATTCCCTAGCTATTGTTGACGAGTGCTGCCATCTTCATGTTCAGGTCGGAAACTTTTCAGATTACCCTCGTATACAGGCTCGTACCCTCGTTTGATTTCAGTGGATAGCTTCTACCACTAATGTCGGTTACATCTCCCTCAAAACAGTGCAAATTCCAGAATATCAGTTATGTGGTTGAATATGGATTCAAATATTGTTGGAACGCTATTCGACCAATATGCTATCGAAAGAAAGTGAATATTGAATTAAGAATATCTATATTTTATTTCGAAACCAATGTGTGTATACTGTTACTCCACTGATATTGGTAAAATGATGTTATATAATTTTCTCCAATGTTTTTTTATACTGTCGCCAAGCATTTCAATGGATATAGCTGCAGTGTTGTAGCGGATTAGAGTTAGTCGAGCCAATATTCTAGTGATATCATAATAATTATTTTATGACATTTCTAGAAACTAATAGAAACTTTCAATTCAAATCATTCATGTACGTTTTGGCCAATCGGAGCATTATTATAGTGGGACTATTCTACCTATAAAATTGCCGCGGGAATAATTTGAGGTATTTAATTTTTTTTTTTCTGTCAACGAATGTTTTCAATTTGACGTCTTTCATCAATACGCATGAGTAGTGAGAAATGAATCAAAACCAGTCTAGTACATTGTATCAGTGTGCGAGAAATTGTTTTAATGATCGGAACATCAGAAAATAATCCATAGAATACCACACGGGAGTTCGATAAAGTAGAAAATAATTCTCCGGATTTATTTCTCAAACTTATTGCCATTTGGGCTCTGGTGTCTATTGACTGCAACAAGTTTCCCAAAATCTGTCGAATTATTTTAACTTTATTCTCACTCTCTTGTGATATTACAACTGGAAATATTATTTTTTCAATATTCACCCATCTGCGTTCAATTAAAATTTTATATTCACGATGTAGTCATATTGGATAATGTAGAATCGGGATCCAGCCAATATTATCCGTGATTCATTTCAAGCAAAATTTTAGGTTTTTTTCCTTGACACTAATAAAGCGAGCGCCTCTGATCAACCATTTGGTACCTGTTGTCAGCGTTGAGAATGAAAGTGTATCGCCTTCTGTTGCGAAACTCTTTGAAGTCAACCAATGTAAGGCTTGCCATATACTAACTGAGAATAAACATTACTGTCGTTCAATACCGATAATTTAGTTGATACATAAATATGAGCCCGGCCTTTGAAACATCTTCGTAATTATGAAAGTTAATCATTTGTTTTTAATTCATCTCAGAGAGTAATTATCATTTCCTTAGCATAATTGAATACCAGGTAAATCAATAGTGATAAAAATGTTTCAATTTCAAATGGATGCAACAAATAATATTTACTGTGCAATATTCCCGTAGCGTACAAAATAAAAAGGTCTAGCACCAAATATTTTGGAATTTATGAATGGAAAATATTTCTTATCAATTGAGTATCGAGGACGTCCCTTCTTCAATTGAATTTCATTATTTTCATGGAAATTCCCTACAAACACATTTCAGTGAGTACTAAGAATGTTTCAATTCCAAATGGAAGCAGCCAACATAATACCCTAATTCACAGTCACATCATATCTCATACCCAGAAAAATATATTCACTGTAAATAATCTCATAGCTGTACCACGAGGATAGAGTAGAAAATGAATAGATATAACACCAAATATCTTGAAATTCACGAATGAAAAACCTTACCATCAATTGAGTATCATCCTTACTTCAAGTGAAAAATAATAAAATATTAATTTTTATGGAAATTCTCAAGAAACTAATTTCTTCTCAATTTTCTGATAATTTCAGTCAATTCCAAAGCTGGAAACGTCAATGCTAAAATAAAAATAAAAACTGATTTCGATTAACTCTCCTCATGATATTATTCATATAACATCAAAAGTAATTGTTCACTGAAAACGGTATTACTTCATCCCAAAGTTTGAATTTTTCATTGACTAATGTTTCACGGCCAGCTTAGTAGATGGGAAGTTCAGTTATTTCGGGACTATTCAATCAGTATATATCGGCTTGCCATTTATAAGATTAAGTGCGGTGTTGACTGGTACAAATCGTCACGTAATACCAAGCAATACCATACCTATATATCCTTTTTCCAAACTTTCTCGCCCAAACAAAAGGTATTTTATTCCTGATAATACTATTCGTTATATTATATCAAATTGACGTGCCACATATTCAATGTAAGCCATAGTAGATATCCTACCGCTCATGTATCATTTCGAATTTCTTGCAAGCAGAACAGCATTTCGGATGGTTTTGTTTACCTTCAGAATTGTATGAGCAAGAGCTAGACGCTTGTCACACATATACATATATAATAGAAAAAGACAAAGATAGATAGAAAGACGCATGTAGGCAACATACCGCTTTTTTCTTACGTGACGATTTCTACCACCTAACGCAAGCAGAACATATTTTCTGTGAATTGAAAAATTCACGATGGAACTGAAATTATTTTAGGTGAATATCTGACAAAAGATAACAACTTACCTGTCTAAAGCCACGCTGGACTACAACTGATAGATATTTTAAATGGACCCTAACTCAAAAGAGAAAATCTGAAAGTGAAAATTTGCCTCTATATTCCGATTGTCATGTGATTTTCCATAGTCTTATAAACTCGTATTGATGGATGAGATGAAGAAACATGAAAGGAGAACTCACCAGAAATCATTTGTAACATTGATGCAAGATTGGCATCGCATTCACTACGTCTTTAACACATTTTCATCGACAAAAATCTATTTAATACTTTTACGATCATCAGGAAGACCGGGACAATTTCTAGAAGCAATTCCACTTTGCAAAGATGGAAAAATGTTAGAAATATTTCTTTCGTATTGTCACTTTGAAATAAGTTTTTCTCAACATTTATAACCTGTCATGGAGTATGATAGATTGATTTGTCTGAAAAAATTAAAAGGGTGTTCATGAAATAAGATGTGGAATCATCTGCGACTCAAAGATAAACTTTAGAATATCGTTTATTGGATGTGCGCCTAAAGTATGAAAAACATTCGGTATTTCGGAAATAGTTACGCATCTTCTGGGGTTACTTCTCAAATCATCACATCATGAGTGTCAAAGTAGAAAATTACTGTTGAATGGTGAAAGGGGTTGAATACTACCTCATTCGCATGATTCATTGATTGCCTATTCAACCATATTAGTAATACTGAGGTAGGAGTGACATACCCCAGAGCCCTTCGTTCAAACAACACGCACTGATCCAAAACTGATATGCAATACATGTGATCTGGAATGAGTTTGAGGAAGCCTACTGAAACGATAATTTGTACAAGGTTGAGATTCACAATTTGCCAGATGAACTATAGGTCGGTGAGTTGTGTGAAACCCTATTTGAGTAACAGCACGGGTGGTATTTTGATAGAGAATTTTGCAACAGTGATGAAGACATTCTAGTCAGAAAATTAAATTGAACCGTAATTAACAGTCACATCAAAAAAAAAAAAAACTACTCAATTTAATGATAAGTTGCATACTTGTGATAAGGCTCAGAATAAACGAACAACTCCAAAATATCTTCGTGGCACAATTTGAGTCTACATTGAAATACCCTATACCCACTATGGCCATAGCTCTGTAACTTTCGATCCCGTTTGTGATCTTCCAGACTCAATATGAAACTTCCTCTCTTTTGCTTGCACTGTTTTGCTGAATGTCATTCAACATATTAGTTAGTCATCTCAATCGTTTCACGAAATCAGAAATATATTGAAAAATTGGATGTTATACTCGATACACTGAAGTTTTCAGACATGATGATATGTTTCATTGACGGCTTTTCCTGATAAGTTTGTATTGTAATCCAAACCTCATATGAAAGGGTTGAAAATCAATCAAATTAGACATAACTGAAAAATTACGTGGACAAATTTCAATTGAAATGTAATGAAGGAGATAATTTACATATTTTCCATTCCGTACCTAACCCCTATTATCAAAGTTCGCACCTCGAACAATCGGCCATGATGACGATATTGGATTAGCATTTATAATGAGTCTCTAAGATCTGTGGTAAAGGTATACCATATAATTTCCAGTAGATGCATGGGGTATGCATGTCTGTGGTGATGCAAGTCAATGTTTCCGAAAGTTGCACACTCTGATTGAACACAGAGTAACGACTCATATCGAATACCCCTAGCTCAAGCATGGCATTGGTTCAATGACAATTGATATCAATTTCTTCAGAATCATCAATCAGGAAAAATGCTGAAATCATCTCTTATGTTTATCATAACACCCAAACAACCACATTTGGCACGTTTCAGGGTTCGTTTTCTATCAATTCTCATCATGAGTTGTTGCTCATCAATTATTGTATTATATATCCATTGAACAAAAAACAATACCGTCAATATCGTTTCAACGATACAACGCTTCCAAATAATGAGGAATTCCTCTGTTTATTTCATGATTATTGGGTTTTTGCTCACGCCATTCATCTTTTTATTATTTGAATAATTGTATGGTTGCCCATCCCTTTCTAACGAGGTAGCATTACAGACGTTAACATTTCAATAGTATAACTAATGTCGTCCCTTCGACACTCATCAAACTAATGATATAAACATTACTTGAAAAGATGCCCAACGGAAAATAAAAATCGACATGTTTGGGGATGATTCTGGAATGAGTAATTTATTCCATATTTTCGACGCTCTCTGTTTTCTTGCAGTAATTGTAGAATTATAAACTTTCAGTTTTTATGCGAGTAAAATATTCTACGGTTTTCCATTAAAATTTGTTAGGCAATATTGAAATACATTCATTTCAGGAATTTGGGCCAGTTGTATATGGTAAGCTTAACATTTTTTGTGGTCGATGTAGAGTTGTTGAAGAATTTATTCGCTTTCACTATACCACACTCTGTCATTAATTGAGTTAATTTTGCATAAACAACAATTGATTTTTTTGGTAGTTTAATTGGGGCAATCATTGTAATGGCATATTGTTCAGTTGGCTTCTCGTGAATATTATGTTTGGCGCCCTGTGGTATTTTCCAATATATATTTGAAGGAAATCGAGAGAAAAATTAACTGATAAAAGTTTGTTGTTGAGGTTTTCATGGATGCAAATCTCATGTGAAAGTGATCAAGACACTGTACGAATAGCAAAATAAAATTTGCCCTTCGATTATGGGTAGATATTGCGACGGTTACTTCCAGGTGATTCTTGATTACACTAAATTTCACCAGACAAAATCTTCGAGGGTATTTTCGGGCCACTAATGATGGAAAATTGCGTAGATTCAAGTGGCAAATGATAGTAATGTCTACTTATTTCCGATACCCGCTGATGATGACAGAGAATACTGATTTTGAGGCATTCACTGACGATCTGTTTCCATTCAAGTAAAACCATCAATTCCAAATTTCTCTATCTGCTATCTTTGGTAGAACCATCTTGAGTTATCAAACTGTGATCAGAAATTCATAACCCACGTCCTTGACATCACCAGAATATCGATTTAGAATGGAATTAGACTAGAAATCACGGAGATTCCCCGCTATCTTGGAACCACTATCCTGAAAATTATAATCACCGAACTGAAAAATCACCAGAAAAACATTTGAAATATTATCAGACCATATATCACGAACCCGTCGGCCATATCGGAGTCATCATTGATTTTCATAGTAGACAACTATTAAAATATATTTTGTCTCCCAAACTGTATGCACCCACCAAATTTCAAGTCAATTGGATGAAAAAAGTGCGTAAAATTTGTTTTAGAAGATTTGTTCTTGACAAACGAATAAACAAAGTGGAGTTGTATGGAAAACAAATATTTGATGAAGCTGAATATGTTCTACCCGAGAGAGCCTGGAAAACGCTTCCGGTGGAAATATTATCGCATGACGTCAGATGTTTCACAGAATATCCAGAGCAGTATTCCAGAATAAAAATATAGGAAATCTAAAATCTCATTATCTTTCCAAATTCCATGGACAATTTAATTAGTGTATGGAAATTGATTCAATGATTAAAATGTTCCACTTTGGTAAACATCAACATTTGCTTCCAAAATTAAAGAGTTAATGGCTTTTTCGTTTGAGTTAGAACAAAAATAATATTTCATTACATCAATCACAGCTAAACGTTTCGCGATGAATCTGAAACCTGAATCAGCAACTTCCTCAATTGTGTGTTTCGTGGGTGTTGTGAATAGTCTCATAACATACCTAGTTCTTGAATGATATTCGATATTTTCTGTAGTAACGGGGACAATATTTTCCTTCAATAAAAAGTTACGAGTAAAGTGTGTTTTAAGCACGACAATGCGTAGAGTACTCAAAACACATCGATTTTGCAACGAATTTCATACAAGATTTTTTGTGAAATCGTTTCGAAGTTTTCATATTCACCAGTATTTTGAAATGATACTCTGTTAGGCACTAGTGCCTAAAAGAGTGTCATTTCGAAATTCTAATGAATATCAGAATTTGTCGATTTCAAAACGCTTCCACAAAAATAATTTTTCATTTATTATATAATTCTGCTCATTCTCTGTTAGTTCTTCTTTCCTCACCCAACTTGTGAATTCACACATGTATATTTTCCTGAGAATTATATCATCTTTGCCTTAAACACTTTATGTTTTGCTGTACCTTATACCCCATTTGAAAAAGTTACAACCGATTTTGATATTCTATAGAGTTGTGAACATTCCAGAATCCAGAAGTTTGGAAGCTTCATTGAGTTAGTAAAAAAGTCATAGATAGATAGATAGATATTTTATTTGACTACGTTATTTTAACATTTGAAGCAGGTCATTGTTGTCAAATTCAGTATGAATTTACTGGTACTTATACTATACACACAGATTTATAACATAGTTAGTGAAAAATTTACAGTTTAAATATATACAGCTAAAAGTGAAGACACTTGGAGATCAAAAATGTGGTTGGGAATGAGAATTCTAGTGTCAGCGTCATAGGGTGTAGCGATGTAGTCATCGATCGAATAAAAGCAGTGAGCTTAAGTGAGATAGGATTTCATAAATTTTTTGAATTTAATGTAGTTGAGCGATTCCACTACAGTCGGTACTTCATTATAAAGGTTCACATCAAGCGAATTTTGTTTCGTGATACATAATTTGTGTCTATTTGGTCTTAGTTGCCTAGATGACCTTGTTTCATGATTGTGAACATCTGCATTTGTTCGGTAATTTTCTTTATTATGAGCAATTTCCAGTAGTGTTTGGTAAACGTAAATACTCGGCACTGGCAAATCCTATATTTAATGAAGAGAGGCCGACAATGGTCACGGTAGCCGCTTCCATCCAGTATTCTGATGGCCTTTTTCTGTAGCCGGAACACTCTAATCGCGTGGAATGAGTTTTCCCAGAGAAGAGTGCCGTAGTTGAGGTGCGAATGACTTAATGAGTAATATGGTGGGGCTCAGTATCTTTTTCAAATGTCTCAATAAAAATAGTTGTGGGGACAGTTTTTTACATAATTGATCGACATGTGCATTCCATTCGAGTTTGTCATCCAGGACTATACCTAACAGACTCACTGAAGCTTCAGAAGGAATCATATTGTGTGTGACGATGATAATTTTCTGCGTCTTAGCCTGATTCAATTCAAGTTCATTTCTGGAAAACCATAGGTTTGCTTTTTCAAGTGCATTAACAGTGAGGTTATTCAGAGTATCTTCGTCCTTATGAGAATTCAGTAGTGTTGTGTCGTCAGCATAGCAGACGCATCCTGTGGGAGACATATAGTGAAAAATTTCATCCAAATAGATGAGAAAGAGTAGAGGCCCTAGCACACTACCCTGGGGAACTCCGTGGGTGATATAACGATACTGACTTATTATGGTTGATGATAACTAATTGGGTTCTATTCTGTAACTAAGATTCAATCAACTTTAGTGGAATACCTCTGATGCCATGAAAACTCAATTTGTCCAGAAGATTATTGTGTGAGACGCAATCGAAGGCCTTTGAAAGGTCACAGAGGGTGACTTCCGTGTGTTCTCCACTCTCTGAACCCACGATTACGTCCGCAACAATCCTACAAACTGCTTGTACTGTAAAGCACTTCCGAATTGATTTGAATCCAAGGTATTTTGCTTGTTGAAGAAGTTTAGTAAGCGATCCTTTAAAATGATCTCAATTATTTTTCCGAAGATTGGGAATTATAGCTTGCAGTTGTCAGCCAAGTCGAGATCTCCCCTTTCCAGGACTGGTATTACTTCGGTCACTTTCAGATTATCAGGAAACACTCCAGATTGGAAACATTGGTTGATCAATTCAGTCAAGGGTTCTAGAAGTAAATCTGACGTTCTTTTGATAATTTTGGCATTCAGGCAATAAACATCAAAACAATGTGAATATTTTAGTTTATTTATGGCTTCCTTCACTTCTTCATGGCTCACAGGTGATAAAAATAGGGAGTCCTTAGGTTTGGGTGAGTCTTTCAGGAAGTCTGTATCACAATGATCGAAGCTAGGTAGAGTTTTTATGACTTCTTTAGCAACATTTGTGGAGAAAATATTGAGTTCATCAGGATTCAGGTGGATTTTTTTCATTCCACTCTTTCATTTCTCCCGTAGTTTATAAGTTTCCAACTGTCCCTTTGTTTGTTTTGCGAATTATGAATGAATGAATCGTAGGATTTCTGTTTGAAAGCGACTAAAGATCTTTTATATTGTAATTTGTAGCAATCATATGCTGCCCTATCGTGAAGGTCGTTTGTTACGTCACAAATCAACTTTATTATAGATAGTGACTCTCTCATCGTACGGTCAGGAAATAGGTGGAATGTACCCAGGAATGCCCATCGAGAAGTTTTAACAAAATACTGTTTACTATTGAGGAGATCTCTTCGAAAGAATTCGAGAAGACCTCTCCAACATCCATCAAGTGGATCTCCATGTTATATAGTGAACGAAGAAATATCTAGAGAGGTATAATATGGACAAAGCACAGGAATCCCAACCGTTTGGTTGTTACTACAAGTCTCAAGACTATGACATGCCAGAAGACAACATATTTCCGAAATGAACTATACAAAGATGAATTGATTTTACATATATTCGCTACTCCTTCAATTTTGAAATGATAAATACCATCGATATGATTGCGATTTTTTTGAATTTTTGTTCTCTCACGTTTCAGTGATATGATATCAATCACACAATACTTTTATTCGATTTAACCAAAACGACGATGAATTCGGTAACAATACCAAACGCTCAATTCTACAGACATGTTACGTGTAACTAAGAATTTTTTTTTTAATAATTGTATCACCTATACATTCTTTCGATTCATAGTTATTTTTAAAACCTTTCTGTTACTGGTGGCAAATGAAATTGGAAAGAAGTTACCATTTGAATTGATTCTGTTAATTTCAATGAAATTCAATAAAAAATTAGAGAACGAACGAGAGCGAATGTTGTTCTGAAAAGCCTCTGTAGAAATCATTGTCATTCAAAAAAATATATTTGCATTCTGTATACATACGATGTATACTCGCGCAAAGCCCTACAAAGCAACAACAAATATATGAGATGTACCATTGTAGGTCTTTGAACGGTTATCCATCACATGTAATCGAATGTTCTCGGGGGAATCAGCGAGGAAATCAAGCTATATCTTCTATCCAACATATATCTATCGTGAAGATGGTAGTAGTGAGCAGCCTTGGTAAATAAGATATTTTTGATAGTCTTAACAATGCCCACTGCTGGCATGGAAACACTGCTGGGATTGCCCCCGTTCACTTGGCGATATTCGCTGTGTGCATTAGGCTGGAGGGGAAAGATGAAACTATGACAGCGCCCATGGTGGCAGAAGTGTGTGATTATCCTGGTAATGACAAGCACAAGCTGAAAACTTTCAGTGTCTGACGTCTTCCCGTTTATTCACAAATCACTTGAAAATATTGTACCATACCTCAGATGAATGAACATTGTTATTATCGTAGTGGCAAAGGTCACGGTTGGTGGGTAGTATAACAACATACATATAATTAAAATGATCCCTCGCTATTGCTGTGTAGTCGATTGCAAAAATAGTACCAAAAATAGAACGTGTGAATTTTATACATCTTCAATGGCATCACATAAGCTCTAGCAAAAAGATAAGTGTACTGTTATTCCACGATATTTCAATCTCTGATTCCGAGACGTGAGGTTTTCATTCGATAAATATTTGAGATGTTTTCCATTTGATCGTCTAGAAGTGTACAGTAAAAGTTCCGTAGGATGGTGTTGAGCCGGTGATACAAAGCAGATAACGACTTGAACTGCGAGTTCGGGAACACCTGGACGGTGTTGTGAACTGATCAATCAATCTTATGAACAGGGGACAGATATACTTTCGATGTATTTCCGAATTGTATATCATACACGGCATTCTATTGGGACAAAGTACCTCGCAGAGGATTAATTGTGTTTTGATTTTCACCAACTGGTTTCGGTTACAAGAGCAATTGGCCCAACATGGGAACTAATGTTGAATGTAATGCAGTTCAAGTACTTAGAGTAAACATCGTTTTTTGTACTGTATAAGCAATATGCAATATTTTGTTGAGAGTATTAGAGAGTGTTGAACGTGTTAATATTATTTAGCGACCAAACAACGTTCTCACATCCTTGCGAGGGTAAAAGTGGCATCCCATATTCAGGTTGAATTGTGAACCTCATCACTTTTCTGATAATTATATTATTTGAGAATTCCATTTGAATAGTATTGCGTTGAATCTGATGGTACATAGTAGTTTCTCGTCAGGTGAAAGCTAACCAGGGTTATATGGGTACTTTTTTCAATTTGTTAAACTACTCGGCTCCCTCACTTCCTTATGTTCTCAAGACCTCATGAACCTGCGACCTTAATAAACTTATAAGCAAGCGGAATTCTTGCCGTACCTAAGAGTACACAGAAGTAGCATTTCTTCATGATATTCAAAATATCTATAACTTGACATGAATAACCTCCAAATGCGGTGAACTATCGTATCTATGCAAATATTTATCATCACCTACTTACTTTTTTCTTGGACAGACAAAACTTTGATTCATCTGGAACTAGTAGTGAGCACAAATTTTTCACATCGTTGTAGATTATTTAGAAATTGTTAAAAAAAAAAAATTGTTACATAGTGAGTATTGGAAATAAAACAGGAAAACTTCAGCTATCGAGTCACTAGAAGGAATTACCAGTCTTGCACACAGCAGATACGGAGAGGCAAGGCTATGTGTCTTCAGACTGAGAAACACACTGGGCAGCTCAAACGTTGAGACAGGACACATGAGTATCTTTAGCATCGTAACCAGAGACGTGCAAGACATGAGATCAAACCACATCGCGAAACGAGTCTCAGTTGACAAGTCATACAGAGTAACTATACCAGACAGAACTCAACACCATCCTACAGGGCAAGATCTGGTACACAGACGGATCAAAGATAGAGAATAGTGCGAGAGCCGGAGTGTATTCTAGACACCCAAGAACCGAGTTTGGCTACTCACACATCTGTGTTCCAAGCAGAGGTCTAGAAGTCTACTCAATCATTCGATGTGGGAAGCAAAATAATAGAAGAGCAATAGTAGAGGAACAGATCCACATTTTCTCAGACAGCCCAGGCACTGAAGGCTCTAAGTAGCCAGGAAGTGACGTCTCATCTGGTATGGATCTGCAAAGAGAAACTGACAAATCTAGCAGAACAAAACCGCGTCAAGCTGATTTAGGTGTTAGGATATCAGAAATTTCTAGGGAATGGAGAAGCCGACGAACTCGCTAGAAGAGGATCGAAAAACGAACCAGGTTTAGGACAGACCCAGGACAGTCAGTTTTCTGCAACGAATTGGTGAACCAAGACTGTACAGTATACATCCAGCAAAGGACGTGTACAAACTTGTGCGGGGCACGAAACTACTGCAATTCGTGCTGGAGAAGGGAAAAACAGGACAGAAGGTCAAGTGTCGTCGGAGGCTTTGACCAGACGTGCCTACAAGGTGGAGTTCCTAGTGGGTAACCCAGAGGAAAGTGGACATAGGTTCCCGAACAGAAAACTCGATGTGAGGGTCCCAATAATGAGAAATTCCATCTTCCTGAACCCCTAACGGCACAAAGTAGGCGTCTGGTTCATATCCAAATATTCACTGAACATTCTCGGATTTAAAATTCATTTCCTGATGATGTTTTCATTGGTATTGCGATAGGACGTCCGCAATAATATAATGTAATTATAAGGACAATTTCGAAGAATTCATAGATGAATAATCTCACAACAGGGGTCATTGTGATCATGAATGATATGAACATAGAAAATACTTTTTCAGAATGTGTTTCCAACGTCTTTTCAATAAATACTTTGATCACTCGTGTGAATTTGCAGTTAGTTCATTTCATCACGATCAATACAAGAAATAAAGAAAACAGGAAAAATGTAGACATTTTCTTTGTATTTTTTTTCTCACATTGTTTTTCAATATTCTGCTGCCTGCGACGAAATAAACTGTACCATTCAAAATATAAGTAACATCATCGTGGATAAGGCTCTTCCATTCACTTCAGAGACCACAATATTTGTCTTACAAAAAAGTATCCACTGAGCAATATTAACTGTCTGATGAAAATAGGGCAATAATAAAATCCCTTCGAGGAATGCCTTCCACAGAACAGCGCTTGGCAGTGGCAAAGCAGCTGTTCTGAAGTTTAAGCGGAAATCTCGAAGCAATGGGCTAGAAGCGGGCTGCAGAAAACCTGACCAATCCAGTAATGAATGAATGAATTTTTTTTGAAATATCAGTACTCACAGCAAACATAAGAAAAATAATTGACTGCCTGGTAAAAAGTTTTGCATAAGTTTTGTTTGGCGCCTTTTTTTGGAAAAAGCAACCATACCAATGTACCAACAGATTGATAATACTTTCAACATGAAGTATATTTCCTGTTGGTCGAGTGGTCTAGGGCGCCAGCCAGATTCAAACTGGTTTACGACAGAGAGCGTAGGAAGCGTGGGTTCAAACCCCAGCTCTGGCACCTTTTTTTATTTATTAATCGAAACTGAAGAATAATTTTTTTGGGGCGAACATTCGTCCCAAAACAAATCTTTCCCCACGTCTAAGAGCTGGCTGCAGAAAACGTGGCCGCTCGAGTAACAATATGAAATGTTTTCACAAGCTTTTATTTGATTTCACATATGTATGTATATTGAGTTCAAATCTTGCGAGTGGAATTTGGTAAGTGTTCATAATTCCGGTGACAATGCATTATGGAATTTTTGCCAGAGAAAATACAAAATAGCGGCTACAATATGGCGGACGAATTTTGTGATCATAGTTCGATTCTATTCAAAATTAGTATGTGGGGTCGGATATCATGATTTCTTTGTCAAAATTCACGAATTTCAGATGACGTCTGCAATATGGCGTTTTGTGGTTACAGCCCTATTTCAATAAAAATTGGTATGTGGGGGTTTTTGGGGTCAAGATCACGATTTTTTTCGCAGAATTCAAGATGGCGACGACTTTTGTGTTTATAATATGATTCCAATCAAAATCGGTGTGTGGGGTCGGACATCAGTATTTTTCCTTGATGGCGGCTTCAGGAAGGCGATGTGTTTTGGTATTATGGCCCGACTCCACTCAAAATTGGTTTGTGGGTTTTTTTGATGCCGCAGATAATCATTATTTGTCAGAATTCTATGAATGACGCATTTCATGGATGACTAAAAAGAATGAAATAAAAATATTTGAAGAAAAGTTAAGACAAACTTTTATACAAAAAAGGACAGGATAATGTATTTAATTGTTTGACCTAGATTATTCTATGGGTAGCATATTCAAAAGCTTGCCGCGAATATAAAATAGTTTTTCTTGCGTGACAAGATTTTGAATAATCAATACAGAAATAATTTCATTCCTTTTTGTATAAAAGCTTGTCTCAATTATTTTGTAATCATTTTCATTTGATTATTTCAAGTTATTCATGAAATCCGTCATCTTATTGAATTCTGACGTAAATTGAAAATCAACGACCCCAAAGAAACGCACATTCCAATTTTGAATGGAAATGGGCAGTAATAATAGAACACATCTTGAATTCATGAATTTCGACTAAGAAAACATGATATCTGACTCCAAAAACCCCCACACCCTAATTTTGAATGGACTCGTACTATAATCGCGAAAGTTATCGCCATCTTGAAGCCACGTCTAGAATTCGTGAATTCTGAAAAAAAACATTATTTTTGACCCCAAAACCTCCACATACCAATTTTCATTGGTATAGCCACAAAAATCATCGCTTTATTGGAGCTGCCATCATGAATTCCGTCCATCTTGCATCAGCCAGTATACCATTCTGATGCATCCCTTTTCCAGTTGAGACCTGTTCGTGGTGCATATTCGGTGGCTGTTTATAATCACTTCAAAATGAACTTCGAATTCGTGCCTAGCTGTTGTAATAACTGATGGTTTGTACCTAGATTCTTAAGAAATATTTTCCATAATCTTCAGGTGTCCAGTCAAATGTCTGGTGCAGTCTGAATGCTCTCATTGCCGCTTCCTTCATTACCCACAAGTGCAGTGGCGGAAGGTTCAGCATTACCTATAATGCCGCAGTGGGCACGTGAACATTGCCCCTGTGATTCTCAGACAAGCTAACCGCTGCACTTTTGGATTTTTGAATTCTTGGCCATCGTACTAATGATGCATAGGTGACCATGGGTTTGATGATTGTTTGGTATGACCAATATATCATTTTTGGCAGCAAATCTCATTTCTTGCCAAATACTCTGCGGCACCTCCAGTATGCCGCTGTAACCTTGGAAAGAATGAGATTGATGTGACTGTTACTTATGAGTCACTCTTTGGTCTATTATGACGGCCGAATATCGGGGCATTCAGATTACAACTTGTCCTGAAATCAGCAGTGGTACTACTGTATCGATCATTCATACTACTTCTAATGTACAAGTCATCATCAAGCTCTTTGTTGATGGCTTTTTCAATCTTTATTGAAATTGAATGAGAGATGAAAGCTAGTTCGGGATTCCAAGAAGAGAACTGTTCACTCATTTTAAAAATCGACTTGCTGAACTGCTCACCAATTAAATGTTTTGGAAATCAAAACACAATTGATGACCATTTTTTTGTGGTTCTCTTGATACTTTTCCATTTGGTGTCGGAATAGAAAATTATTCATTCAATTGTGGTTCTAAATTGGAATAATGTGCAAATAAAAGGCTTCGCTTTGATCTAACAAACATATTTGGTAAACTGAATATGGAAATGCAGAAGGTTGAAATGTTCCCTATTGCTTTCTCAAAAAATCACTCAGAACACTTGGGTGACATCCGGTGATAAAGGCAGCTCTAGTCCCTCCGAAAAGACCAAACAGAGTAAGAACTCATGTGAATGAATGGAATTACAGAAACATTCTCTGGATATTTTTCAACATTAATTAATGTTCTCCCTGTGAATAAATAGCCTGATAACGAGCACGAATAAAATTGAAGGGAAGGGTGTTGGAAAAAATTTTAGATAACTGGATTGAATACGTTTGGATTAAACTTTTTGAAACGCTGCCAAAGTGTATGTTTCGGCTAGACCTTCATTCAAATTATTTGAAATTAATCATCTAAAGATTGAGAAAAATAAATCTTGCTGAACACTTCATAGCAAACAATATTTCTGAGGCGTCTTGTCCAATAAATTTCAAAACGTACACGGACTCGATATATATTGTTTTTTTTTGTACAGTGATATGTAGTCCGAAGATAACATCTGCAGATATCCTCAAGATACCTAATATAACCATTGAAAAAAATAGAACATGATCCTTAAGGACGTCCTATCTCAGTCAATAATATAGCCAACGCTCCTATCTGTAAATCTAAACGTGATATGGACCATTTGGCAGAATTATCGGGACGGATGCCCTGTAGGGGTCCCCAACGCACAATGGAAAACTTCAGAAATATGAACAAAGATATAAATGTCATGTAAATTCAATTTTATCTGAATCGAACTTGTTTCACGAATTCAACAGTCTTTTTATTTTCTCCATTTCTAGATTTATTATATCAGTTCTTCATCTTCCGCTACCTCCAACCAGACAAACCATGTATATTTGAACACTTCATCACCAATGTGAGACCCTTCCATTCATTTCGAGAACTAAAATATTTTTTATTGACAATTCAACTCATGTATAAAAAAATCGCATATTCCACAGTGCAATTGTCAGTTTGACAGCGGCAAAACCTAGCTGCAACTTTCACAGCGACAAATGCACTAGTGGTTTTTTCACTCATTCATTTGCTTATCAATTATCGCGCAGTTGGTTGCCAAAATAAATAAAGTTTACATTGATATGTTACTAAATTTCTTATTCATTAAATTGTCCTGCCGAATTACACTCGATGTTCGTATTGATATCGGGTAAATTTGTGTTGTTCAAATTCTAAAACTGTTTCCTTTAGCAATTTGACGCGAAAAACTGTCAACCTGAAAACGCTTCACCTACGGTGTCGCGTTTTCGATAGTTGACAGTTTTCCTCGTATAATTGCTAGGCAACAGTTTCTCATTAAACAACCCAAATTTACCCGATAAAATACAAACATCTCGTGTAATTATAAGTGACAATTCAACTCATGTATAAAAAATGGCATATTCCACAGTGCAATTGTCAGTTTGACAGCGGCAAAAGTTAGCTGCAACTTTTACAGTGACAAATGCACTAGTGGTTTTTCCACTTATTCATTTGTTTATCAATTATCGCGGTGTTGGCTGCCAAAATAAATAAAGTTTACATTAATATGATTCTAAATTTCTTATTCATTGAATTGTCCTGCCGAATGACACTCGATGTTTGTATTGATATCGGGTAACTTTGTCGATTCAACTCATGTATAAAAAATCGCATATGCCACAGTGCAATTGTCAGTTTGACAGCGGCAAAAGTTAGCTGCAACTTTTACAGCGACAAATGCACCAGTAGTTTTTTCACTTATTCATTTGTTTGTCAATTATCGCGGTGTTGGTTGCCAAAGTAAATAAAGTTTGCATTGATATGTTTCTAAATTTCTTATTCATTGAATTGTCCTGCCGAATTACACTCGATATCGGGTAAATTTGTTTTGTTCAAATTCTAAACTGTTTTCTTTGGCAATTTGACTCAAAAAACTGTCAACCTAAAAACGCTTTCTTAATAGTTGACAGTTTTTCTCGTCTAATTGCTAGGCAACAGTTTCTCATTGAACAACCCAAATTTACCCGATAAAATAAAAACCTCTCGTGCAATTATAAGTGAAAATTCCCACTGAGGAATATCATTATGTCTTTGATGGAAATTCATTTTCAAGTTAACAAAAAATACTTCATTGAAAGATGTTTATTGAAATCGGTTAACGATACTACGACACTGGTTTCGGTATAGTTTCTTCAGGTGGACTCAATAATCACGATGTTTCATGTTGAGTAAGGTACTAGTAGGTAGTAGGTATGAAAATGTTATCAATAGATGATTAAATAGAACGGGGATTGTATCCATCACCTGTTTAATCTTCAATGAAACAAATTCAACAAGAACACACCCAAAGATTACGCATATAGTTGTATTGTTTCAATTTGAAATATATGAGAATATCAACCCAGAAAACGTTATTTCATTTGATTGGTTTTCGAATCTCGAGTAGAATTAGTGAATCATGATTTATCCAATAATGAGTGACTCATGAAACAAAAAAATATGGTTCAAGGAACATGTTTCCTATAATTTATGTTGTCAGTAAAACATGTGTACTTTCTTTTGAATAAACATAGTTAAGCTTTTAGAACACAGCTGATCGGGCGGCTCGTACAGTGGGCACCGTCTACAGGATGGTCGCAGGAACTGAAAACTTTGGCAGAGGCTTATTTGGCAACGCAGAGAAGCAGACGAATGAACTTGCTGCAGCTTCTTCTTCGCAGGCTGCTCAGGTACTATGACAGTACTTCTATCCCGCTCATGTTGGGTTTGGATGAGCTGGGTCCTAGTTGGTCAAAAAGTGGTGTAGTGGTTTTTGGGCACATCTGATGTATATATTCGTCAAAACGTTTTGCAGGTCTCATTTCCATCATAAATTTATTCCAACAAAATGGATGCTTTTCGATTGCTCACTTTGAGTTTGATTCTACATAAGCAATAAGCGCAAGAAGAATCTTTCGTTCTTGAATGTTAATATGAAAAAATTGTAAATTTTTTTATGCTCACTAATAATTTCGATTTCGACTCATGGGTGGATTCCTGTTCACCGAGTAGTATATTCAAGATGTGTATATTTTCTTTTCCAAACTGAAATCTGTCAAATGCTCTCAACTTCAGGGAAGGTCAATGGATATTTAAAAAGAGCTTCAACATATTATCTTCATGCAATGTAGATTGTTGAATTCGGAAATATTTCCTCAACTTTCGTTTATAATCAAAACATCCTTTAATAAATTGTCATTGTGGAAATAACTGCTTCAGAACCGTTCAGTTTATCGCGTGTATAAATTTAATTCAATTTTATTATTCCATCAATATATATAATGAATATGTAAATAATTATAACAATGACTTGGTAGATTATTATTGCTATGATACCCACGAGCCTTTCATCGAAGTGAGGTGTATAGCACATATCGTATCCACTAACTCCGTCTTGTATATATAAAATAGTGCTTGAAATGTAGTATATTCATGAAAAAACTAATAATGTTTTAAGATGTATATAAATATTGCAGGCGATTTATATTACAACATTTATGGAAATACTATATCACTACTATTCTTGGTAAGTTATTTGACTTTATTTCTCAAATTGTCGTGTTTTTTCTTGAACGGATTATTCTTTAGAAGGTTGGGTTTCAAAAATATACTCAATGGAATCTAATGAATAATTTTTTATAGAAATAAACTCATCAGATGATCGTGAGATAACACAAACATGTTTCTAGCAATGACTAGAATCCACTTATATGACCAACGAAATTGATTGAACTTGGATATATGAATATTTCCGTAACTCTGGCATTTCTGATTGTACTAGAATATTAGTATACGAATACTTCCAATAGCTGACGATTTAATTTCAGAAATAAGATAATCAGTAACAAATATATAATAGTTTTCAAGGAATCAGGTAGGCATTAGACCTGAGTGTACAGAATGTCTCAGAATAATTTTTGGAATGCCCTTCTTTCCGAAGATATTCGGGTTCAAAAAATGTTGGTTGTCAATAGTTTTAGTACTTTTATACCATTGGAATCGTAGTAGGGTTTTTATGTCTCAAATTTAATAAAACGTTTCACCATGCTTTCATATCGAAAAAAATGCAATTTTCGAAAAATGATGTTTCTAGGAATAATAGACAAGCTATATCATCAAATACCAGGGGTCAGGAAAAGTATTTCGTCGATAACTTTGATTATTTCAGGAACTTATACAATAAAATACGTTCTACTCGAATTTGATCCCTAGTAAGACTTGACAATATGCTTATCATAAAATATTTGCTCTTCCTAGAATAGAAAAGTTCATTGGGGGCGACTTCAATATATAATTGAATAAAACGATCATTTCTCAATGCGTTAGTCCATCCAACACTAAACTGGAATAAATTCTTATTATTTTTCAATAAAAAGCAAATTATCTCAAAAAACGTGATTTTTTGTAATACGATTGAAATATCATTTTGTTCATGAAGTGGCATGAAGCATTCGCAAACTGTCGTAATTGTAGGAAATATTTTCATATAAAAGAGTTCACCCCTTGCTCTTCCCTCAAGATTGATATGGTTAAATTGACAACAGAGTAATTTTTTAATTCTATTGGAATTAGTTCTGATGAAAAGAAGGCATACAGAAAACATAGGGTTGTATTTTCAACAGAATTATATCCATAAAAGAAATAATTTTGAAAGAACGTAATGTTTTCAGTCTCATTTTGGTCCATAATTAACGTTTCCACATAATTTCGGAACACCCTGCAATAAATCAAAAAGGTAACTGTCATTCTCTTTTCATGCAATTTAATGCTTTTTTAAGCTTGAGTCTATTAAAAAGTGGTTTTTCTACATGTCTCCGTCATATCCCCCGCCATAATGAGAGATGAGTTATTCCCATGAGATAAATACATTTTGAACGTGTTGTTTCAGGCACCAGGCGCCCTCAGTGATAATCCAATATCATTTAACGAATTAAATTAATGAAACACATCGGTGACTTCATATGTGACTTTCACTTCACAGAGCTATGCTGTGCTTATATTTTTACCCTACTTACAAAACACCTTATGCAATACTATCCTCAGACATGACGGACTGTGACCGACTAATCAAATCGCTGACGAAAATGATGTTTTTATGTAATGACAGTTAACCTGTGTAAGGAACCTCGGATAAGTTGGCAGCTAGATTTCCGAAGTAAGTTTCAATAATGGTACACTACTTAGTGGAAAATTGGAACTAGATTACCGAGAAACTCAATGCAAATGTTTGATGTGGCAATAAATATCAGGAACTGTAATAGTTTGCTAGCATTATTTTATTTTATGCATATAACGTAGGAATTGAATTTACCGAAAGCACGCTTTTGTACCGCTTTGATCAAAAATTCTCTTCGGATACAATATATTATTTTCTCAAAGAGATATTATAACAGATATAGCAAGCAATATTGATGTTTGGATTGGATGTCAGTAACAGCCTTCCATGACGAGGTTACGTCAGGATAATAAGAAAATCAGCTCCACAGAAAGTTGACCTCTCCTTTCGCACCAATAATTAAGGTCACAAAATCATCAAAATCATTTTGATTCATTCTGACCTAGAATACTATTTCTACAAATGGGATTCTGTATATAACCACACACCGAAGCAATTCAGAATTGTCCGTTTGATCAACAATTCGATTTGCAAAATGTCCCATATTTGAAATTTTTTAGGAAAGTTTGAGACATTTCCCTGTTTTACGTATATTTTTATTTATACGTCAGTCAACAGAGCTATTCAGGTTACCCTCATTCTGCTGGTCTTGAAACCTTCATAACAACGGGTAAAGCCATAGAAATTATAGACTTATCGAGTTTTTCTCAATGGATACAGTTTCCGAATATTGAAGAAATCCCTTAATCAATACCATCTTCCTACTGTACTATCACTTTTTCTCACCTTCTCATTTTCCATTATGCTGTCTTTCCAAATATAAATATAATTCTCGTATTTTTCTTTTCTGTTTATTAATAGTTTCTCAAAGCCTCATTAAACAAATTTTCCAGAAGGAATTACAGGAAATCCACTCGTTAACCAGGGTATCAATTATTGAAGTCTTTTGTTCACCTCACACCAATTATAAATCCCACTTCAATATAGTCCCCAAACTGAAAATCCACTTCCACCGAAGTGATTCCCAGTTCTCAACAATCACATGAAATCAACTCATGTCAGGAAAGTTGTACATTCCTCCCCGACAGAGGATATAGTCCACTGAGAAGCACCCAGACTGTACGATTTGGGAAAACCATTTCCCAATTAGGCTCGTTCATTCTTTGAGTCGGTACTGATCTGGCAAAAACTCGTTATTTTTTACTATACTAAAGTTGGATTTATAGATTGAGACGCAGCCGAGACTGCTGCAGTTGACATCACCCTAGCAGCAGGAGAAATTCTTATCAATTTATACATTCGGCGTAGAGAGCATGAGCATGTTGTATCAGTATGAAATTTAGCATTTGTCGAAAGCCAATTTTTTCATGTTGAAATATTTGTCGGGTTCACTAGGATCTATATTTATCAATTTAACCAAACCTACCAGAGAAAATAAATATAAGGCATAAGTTTAAAACTTTAATTTGCTCAAAATTCACTGAAATTGAACATGCCTGCTACAGAATCACGTTTCATGTCATTCGTCCGTTTTCGTCGTTGTTGTCGCAGGAAATGTTGGACATCTTCGGGATGCAGCGGCAGCGACTGCGAATTTATACACGCATGTATGTACAACTCCATCTTCAACTTCGAGTAGCAACTGCAGCGACAACGTCTGCGTTTAGATCTATAAATCCAGCCTTAGTGAATAAAAAAACTCATTAACGTCTTTGTATTTGTTTTCCATTTCCTGGCATTATATTATCTGACACTGATTTGTATGATCAAATATTTTGTATTGTCGTGGATTGGGGTTGTTGCACGACTCACTAGGTAGAATCTGATCCTTTATTGATTGAAAACACTTTGTGAAAAATATAGATTTTTTTAATTAAAATGAATACAAAGATAGAATGAATAAAATAATGTAATAAATCTCTTCCAGTAGTTATAAATTTTAAATGAATAAAACCAAAATAAGTCGAGAATTCTTCCAAAAAAACCATGATGTTCAATTGAAAACAGGGCTTTTTAACTTTCTAACTCCCCCCATTGCCCTTTTGGGCACGGCAATTACCCAACGTCGACTCCCCGATCTAACCATCAGTCGTCACTTTCAAAAACACTTGTTTATGTTTGACACTAATTCGTGTTTTGCAGAAAGACAATATTGTGACCCACATGAAAATTATACTGATTGATTCACTCTACGGGGTGTTCGATACACTTTTGACAGTATATTCATGCAAAGCTCTTTAGAACTGACGAAATGGATCTAGTATTCCTGATGGTAATTAGGAGACTCAACGATCATACTCAATCTAATAATTTTTGAGAAGATAGTAGAATTGGTACCTACTATCTAGAAACTTATGTTATGTTATATATATATATATATATATATATATATATATATATATATATATATATATATATATATATATATATATATATATAGTGCGCGGCTAAATTATGGAACAAATTCGATATGTCGCAAGCAATGTACTTTTGACAAAAATCCTGAAAGAGGTCGATTTTTTTTTTCAAATGCCGATTTTTGATATACTGATAAGGTTATGTCACTGGTTTTGACGTTGTGACGTAATCGGTATTTTTTTAATTCAAAATAGATATCTTGTGATACTTCATCTGAAAAGTCTTTCAATACTGCATGCAATGATAATACATAATTTGATTTGTTTATACTGGGTGAACTAAAATCATTATTTTTTTTAAATGTTGTATTTTGTTCGATATATTAGTTATTCTGTTATATTTCATATGAAAGTTCTTTCGAAACTGCATTCAATGATAATAAATAATTTGATTTGTTTATACAGGGTGAACAAAAATCAATATTTTATTTAAATGTTGTATTTTGTTGGATATAGCTATTATCTTACTGAAATATAATTTTAATTTCTGTTCACCCTGTACAAACAAATCAAATTATTTATTATCATTGAATGCGGTGTTGAAAGACCTTTCAGGTGAAGTTCACAAGACCCTATTTCAATTTAAAAGAATTACCGATTACGTCACCACGTCAAAAGCAATGGCATAACCTCTTTGGAATATACATTCGAAGATCAGCATTTAAAAACAAAAATCGCCCCCTTTCAGGATTCATAATTTATCCGCGCACTGTATATATCTTTATATATATAATTCTACTGTACGTGTGTTGTCACTGAACTCCTCCTAAACGGCTAGATCGATTTGAATGAATTTTTTTTGAATGCAATTGGGTGGCGCCCTGAATGGTTGAGATTCACAAATCACCCCCCTAAATGTTAAGGGTGGTCCACCCCTGAATTTTTATTTTTTATTTTTTAGACAAAATTTTTTGTTTTCATTTTTTTATGATACAACATTCAAAAATACATACAACCCTAACGTTTCACTCTTCTACGATCAACCCCTATTTTTTGGCCAAAATTTTTATTTTTATTTTGTCATGACTTAGAATTGAAATATTCATATAACTCTTAATTTTCACCCTCCTACGATCAACCCCTATTATTTATTGTTTTTTATTTCATAGAAAAAACGGGATGATAGAAAAACAGGATAACGGGATAACGGGAATAACGGGATAACGAAAAAACGGGATAACGGGATGACAGGATAAGGTAATAAAAAGAAAACGGAATAACGGGATAAATAAAAAAACGCGATAACAGGAAAACGGGATAACGGGATAACGAAAAAACGGGAAAATGGGATAACGGGATGACAGGATAAGGAAAAGGGGGGAAGAAAAGATGGGAAAAAAGGAAAACGGGATAACGGGATAAAGGGATAACGAAATAACGGGATAACGGGAATAACGGGATAACGGAATAACGAAAAAACGGGATGACAGGATAAGGGAATAACGGGAAAACGGGATAACGGGGTAAAGACAAAAAGGGGTAACAGGAAAATGGGATAACGTGATAACGGGAAAATGTTCGGGAAAAATATTTTAGGGAACATAGAAATTATATATATATATATATATATATATATATATATATGTATATATATATATATATATATATATCAGAGAAATGAAAAGAGTCCTGACGTTGATGTTGGAAAATAACGCCAGGCAGTAGAATCTTAATTTTCACTGAACTTTTACAAGAATATTTCATCACAAAATATTTTTGCAGCAACGAGTTACGGAGAGAATAAGGGATAACTAATATTCGGTCAGTTTCTAGTTATATTTTACAGAAAACGTTTTCAATAATAATAATTGTAATCTGCACGAGAGTGCTAGTAGGGAATTCGAACGGCTTTACGTTTTTATTAGACAAATTACTATGTGATAAATGAGTAGATTGAATGGAACCCATTCTGGAAAAACATAATCGTAAATAAAACGGGTAATTTACAATGAATCTTCTGAAATGGGCTGGGTAACGAGAAGAGAAATGTTCGTTCTAGTTTACGTCATCGAAGTCAATAACTGGAATATACTGTAGTAGTGAGTATCGCGAAGAAAAGTACACAAGGTGAATGGTCTTTGGAAGTTGAGAAGGAAGAAAAAGGATGTACATCAATTTCAATTCTCTTCTTAGTCAGCATGGCTAGTTAATTTTTTTAGGGGGACTAGCTCCTTGAGAATTAATTAAATATTGTCAGTGACTTTACGCTACTACTTCGTATCACTAGCAGAGTAAGACGGATTCATAACTGATTTTTTTTCTGTATTCATGTCAAATATATGTGGAGTAGCTCTAAATACCTCAAAGCAACGAATCAAATCAATAAATCAATGTAATATTGTTATCAACTGTAGCAATCTTGACATTTTTCGGGATGTTTTATTGGGACGATCAGTTTTTCATTGTACGCTGTGAACTGTGAATCACTTTGGTAGTTGAATCGGTAATACTCAGAATAATTACAACCCTGATCTGATCTATGATTGCAATATTTATTTGATCATCTCGAGAAACTCAAGGGGAACCATTCTCAAAAATTATTTCGATTTTCATTTCAAATCAATCAAGCCTTCCATCACCACTTAAAAAGTTTGCCCACTTTAATATTGTAACCACTACTACATATTCTCCAATGAATGTATCTTGTACAATAAATATTCAATGAAGTATAGGGGAATACCGAACATTGAGATGTATTCTGCTTCAGGAAAGCCGTAATTTTAATTATAACCAACCCTTCGATGAATTCCGAATCAGACACGCTTTCAACAAGTCGTAGCTTGTGTGAAATTCATTCATTGGGAGCGTGGTTCAATCTAATTTCATGAGGAGCAATTATGGAAAGGAATTATATTCACAAAATGATTGTGTCGGTAAAGCCGATTAAAGTTGAAATTATGAGCAAGATCTCTATGTTTTACCCTGTATCATTGAATCATTTCAGATAAAAAAATTAATAATACCAAAAATTTAATTTAGCTTATATTTTATCACATCACATGAGAGGACAATACATCCATCGCTAATTCGTTTTATTCTTAGTCGTTTCTGGGATACTAGAAAAAAATATTTTTTTTCTTGAATTCAAATACATGTTACCGTGACAAGCCAACCAGTCTTTGGAGCACAACTGAATTGGACGGAAAATCCATTATGGAAATAATATCGAAACAATTATTTTCGTTTCATATGCAACAACAAGCAAGTAGCGGAAATAAGAAATATGCAGAAGGTGAGAGTAGACAACACATTTTCTCTCGACTGACACCGATCTCCCCTACTATAAATATTCGATACCATTCACACAAACAATTTTTGTGGGCGCATACCCATAAATGTTACGATTACACGTTATGCATTATAGTCTGCCGATGTTTTTGAATGTGTTTGCTGAGTAATTACATGTCTTCATTTGAAAGTTGTACAAAAGGAACCACTTCGAACGCTTCTGGTGATGGTGAAAGGAATGCTTTCTATAATAATTTATCATGGGATGCAATATTGCCAATGTATTATTCTTTCTTTTCATAACTCATGTAAATTTATTGATCGTTTGCCCAGATAAAGTAGCCAGAAGACTTTTTTGTTGACCGTTAAATAATGTAAAAAATTAAAGTTGGTTTCAGGTTTCACTTGATTCAATTTAGTGAGGTATTCTTAGTGTATGTCATTAATAATGTTACGTGGATAGGAACTGGAAACTGGGCATTTATCGGTTGCTATGTTTCTTACCAGACTGGTTTCACTTTGAATCAGGATATTTATATGTATAATAAAAATAAATTGCAAATTGTGTTGCTAGCGCATCACTTGAGAACGGCTGGACTGATTGGGAAATATATGTTTCAATTTTTGGGTGAACTCAAAACCATAATACACGATTCGAAAGATGGATATGCGTAACTCTTATTTTGTTTTGTTTGTTATGGTCCTGGAAAAATTTTCAGGTAAAAAACATCGGGATAATTACAAGGGAAAGTCGAAATTTCTTAAATATTGCAAAAATATTAATTTTTGTATGAACTCACATCATCTCATCATAACTGACAAAAGGAACAATCATTTGGTTGAATCATTTATTGCAAGTTGGCACATAAGAGTGTTTTTTTTTTCATGTAGAAGGTTTCTAGGCTATACATTTTACTTCAACTCGCCACTAGACGGCGCTGCACCGCATGAACTTATATACCGTTCAACCGATCGCCATAAAAATTGGTACACACAGATACTTGAACACGGATAATATTCTCGCGTTATCCATAACGGGATAATGGGAAAACGGGTTTTTTGTTGTAAAATTGTTTCTAACCGCTTTCTTAGTTGGTTGACCAACCCTCTGATGTTAATGAAAACTTGTACGAGTTAAGATGACGGGGGCCTTACCTTTTATAGTGGGATTCAAAACCACTCTTGGGGCCTAGAAAAACTTTTCCCCAGCTTCGGGAGTCGAACCCGTGTCGGGTGGAAGCAGTGGATACAAGACTAACGCTCCCACCACTGACTCACAAGTCGATTTAACTGGATAACGAGAAAACAGGATAACGGGAAGTGGGCAGGGTCACAGGCATAACCTGGATGGGACGACACAAAGAAAATGGAAAGAAAAATTCTACGGGGAAGAAAGTTTTCTGGAAAAAATATGGAAATAAATTATAGAACAAGTAGGACAATAAAAAACTCCAGACCAATATCAAAGGATATCCAAGTGAATGAAAAGTCGCAACTGAACTTTATTTTGTATAAATTCAAATATGGATGTGACGACCGTACGTGATACCAACATATCAGTGGATATTTCTAAGAAACATATATACCTTTATTTTTGTGGTGTGACATTCGAAATCCAAGATATCAACAGAAAGTGACATTCGATAGTTTCCCTTAGAATCTGGACACATATTTTGAAAATGTTTCAGTTCGAATTGGTTCAGCAGTTTCGAAGACCAACAATGTAGCACCATTTGTAACTATGAGATACTTTGAACCATCACCAACCATTTAGGAACAAACATGTTACTTAAATGTCATGTCCCTAATAAATAACATCATTAATTATACCTACTGAGTTAAAAACTAGGGAAAATTCTGCAACAATCATGATTCAATACACATACACTCCCAATGAAAATGTATAGAAACGTGTCAAGAAATGTCTTGGAAGCAATTGTGTTGAATTAAATTGAAAAATAATGTCAAAAATGTTCTCAGTGAAAATTTTGATAACTTACCATGATTTCAAAGTAGCTGTATTTGATTGTCTATAACATAAACGTGTGAAATTTCTAATAAAATTGGTCAACTCCAAAAACTCTTAACTGGCTCTCTAAGGAGTTAGGACGAGTATGCTCAATATCTTTCCAATCATAGAAACCATTTATATATATATATATATATATATATATATATATATATATATATATATATATATATATATATATATATATATATATATATATATATATATATATATATATATATATATATCAAACATTTGTAACTATTTTGGTAAACTCTGAGCAAAATTTAATTTGGGTCGGTGCAGCCGTTTTCAAGATAGAAGATAAACTAAAAATACACACACACACATTCTATTCAAGCCTTTAGGCTTATTCATACTCCTTTGGTCGTAGATTAATGAATGCTTTGAAAAGACAAAATAAGTTCTCAACTCTTCTATCGGAACTGTAATTTGTGCCAGCGCACATCCATATATTGAAGGAATATATTTCAAAAAATCAATATTCAATAATTTGAATGTTGAAATTATAGAGAGAACATTTACAATAATCAAATAACAAGAACTATAATGAACTGAAATCAATTATATTGCATTATTGAATAAAGATACAAAGCACCGTTGAATATCTAGGCGTTCTAATCATAGCAACTTTTAATTAATTGATTAAAGATTCTGAACTATTCACCATAGTATATGTATATTACATTCCAGAAGTAATTATTTCTCACATTCACAAAAGCATACCAACCTTTTCTTATTTATCAATTAATTTAAGCCATTTCGCCAACGTATGAGAAAAACGCACCCAATATAAATAAATATGGAAGTGTAAACATCATAAAGGCCCGTTTGAATCAGAAAAACTTCCTAGTATGGTAATAATTATATATTAGTTATAGTGAAGGTCAATATGTATTATATTGAAAAGTTTGTCACATTTCAAAATTTTCAAACAATACATTCCTTTTTTACAACAAAAGAGAAGCAATGAAACAATATCCCAGACTTTCTCTACCTTTGAAAATTCCCGTAATAATTTCCGGAAATGGTGAACGTCGCGTCATCATGAGGCCGACTTCAAAACCGCACAAAATGTCGAACCTTAGAAGAGAAAGAGAAATCTTCCTGCACCTTATGGCCCTGCTTACTCGGCACACGTTACAGGAATCTGTAAAAGAGTAGCATCCAGATACACAATTACACGAAGAGATGGCGCTCGTATGACCATAAGTAAAATAGTTGCATTCCAACATAGAAGCCAGATATCGTCTAAAAAGAAATAGAAAACATTCATCGTGTTTTTTATGGCATGTTGAAATAAATTGATGAGCAAAAGATTATAACAATTAACATACGGTTAGTTTCAGTTAAGCTCGAAAGTTTCAGCAAGAAAAAATGTTTTATGCGAAGTTTTATATCATGAAGTTACGTTCCATTAGTTTAACATTTTTGGAAATATGGCGCGTTATGAATATTGATGAAATTGAAAGCATGGGTATTAAAAAAAAAATATTATTAGACTCCAGTGGATTGACAGAAATATGCCATGGAAAAAATTCCCAAGCTCTTATTTTCATTATCAATATATCACAACAAAATACTAAACTCGAAGTATTCGTTATATTTCAGAGAGAATAGATATACGGGGGTAGTCAAGCAGTACTGGACCTATCAATGAAAACACAAGAAAATTTGAAAAAAATATCTTTATTTCTCTACATATTCTCCTTTTAGCTCGTTACATTTTTTCCAGCGATGATCCATACTCCTATTTACTGTAAAAATCGTCGAGATCCCCAAAATAGCCATCCGCAGACTTCATCTCTTTATTGATGGCAAAACCATTTTTCCAAGTTTGGAAACAGAGGCTCGTTGATTTTGGCCATCGCGGTAAAGGATGTGCGAACTGGTGCATTGTTTTGATGAAACAAAGCTTTCTTTTTGGCCAAATGCCATCACTCAAACTCTCCAAATACTCGACATTGATTTTTTCCTTTCAGATGAAATTAAATGAATATTTTTCTACGCGCATCCCAAAAAACTATCACCATGACCTTGCATGCGTGCGCATGCTGATGAAACTACCCTCGCCTTCTTTGGAACCGATTTTCCTCACTCAGTCCACTGTTTTGACTGTTCTTTCATCTCAGGTGTGAAATGAGGCACCTATGTTTCATTTCTGTGGAACTTTGCCAAACACTAGATTGAAACATACTCACGACGATGTTTTTGTTCCACTGTGAGTAATCGTGGCACCCATTCAATACCATTTTGAGGATTTTTTCCAACATTTCTGGCGTAGTCACCTCATTTGGTAAAACATGTTCGTTTTGGCAGCTTGTATAGTCTCGTTTCATCTCGCCCACTATTTATTATTGCGAACGAAGGAGCAGACTACTCCCGCTGTGATATTAGTTCGACTGCGGCCTATACTTCAGTTCGGTTACTTTTGGGACACTACCCTCATATGTAATCTGTCTAGATAAATGAAGCGGTATAGAAAGATGACCAATTGTTTTTCCCAATATTTTTTTCTCTGCTCGGATGCTTAAACAACAATTTTTTTTTCAACTGATTAAATATGAATATTGAGGAATGAAAAACATTTGCTGGATAGTAGAATGAACAATAATCCACCGGCAAATTTTTTTTAATCAATTTTATCATTAATTATTCTTTTGTTAATTAACAAATTTTTCCAAGTTGGGAGTAAACAAAAAAACCTCGATAATTTTCAAACCTGAAGCCAGAATTTCTTCATTTGTTTTTTGAGCTGATCTTTAAAGGCTTTAGAAAATGAAATTAATTTTCTATTATTTTATTAACAATTGAAGATGCTGAAAAAATAGAAACATAAATAAAACATTGTTTTTTTTTTCCAAATATCTCGATTGATTTGTTTTTTCATTGCTACAATATAATTGTTTGAAAAATTGTTATTACATTGTTTATGAGATAGTTAATTTTTTTTTAAATGTTATTAATAATGACCATAATAATTTAAAAAAAAATTATTTATTGAAAAAAAAATAATTGCTTAAAATCGCACTTGATAGTTAACAATTTTTTATGCAAGTAAATATTAATATTGAGGAACCATTTTTTTTATCATCATTTCTATTTATCAAATAAACAATTTGTTATGAACAAATACATTTTCTCGCTATATTTTTGTAAATACAAGAAGAATAAACAAAAATAGTTTCTTTGGGCAAAAAATTTTTTTTCAATTTTTTATTTAATTAAAAAATTAAAATTTTTTAATTTTTAAAAAATTTTCCAAACAGTTGTATAAAAAATAAAAAAAATTATTTTCATATGACTTTCAACAAAAAAAAAAACAAATCAATCGGAATATTTGAAAAAAAAAATTCATTGTTTCATTTATGTTTTTACTTTTTCAGCATCTTCAATTGTTAATAAAGAAATATAAAATGCAATTTTTTTAATTTTTCCACCAAGGATCTTTCCTAAAGCCTTCAAAAAACAGCTCAAAATAAAAAAAATGTCTGGCTTCCTGTTTAAAAACTATCGAGGTTTTTTTGTTCACTCTCAACTTGGGAAAATTTGTTACTTAACAAAAGCATAATTGATAATAAAATTGAGATAAAAAAATTGCCGGTGGATTATTGTTCATTCTACTATCCAGCGAGTGCCTGAATTTTTTTCATTCCTTGATATTTATATTTAATTAGTTAAAATATTTTTTTTTGTTTAATTATCCGAGCAGAGCGAAGCGCGCGCGCTGAGTCACCCGTTTTCACCCGTATTTTCACCGATGGTGCTACAGTTCCAGTTGAACTTTTTTTCGGAAATTTCCTGTTCTCAAAAAATCGAACCCTCGTTTTTTTATAACTAATTTGTTTATAACTTTTAAACTACTTGTTTGCGAGACATGGGACAAAGCGTAAATCATATCTAGATGCAATTCCGCATCAAATGACTTGGTTATAATTTTACGTGAAGGCCTTCTTCAACGGGACGGAATGACGCTTGTGAACCAGACTACTAAAAGATAATATAAAAACGGAAAACACAGATACCGTGTCGTTCGAAGAACGATCTCTGACCTGAATCAATTAACGAAAAGAAAATTACTTGAGACACTTTTTGATTTGCAATTATGTTTTTAGTAATTTTCATGTACACTGAGAGAAACATATATATAACTCGAGAAATTTGGTTACTCATTAGATCACCATATATTTACTTCGTGTGTATTCATGCTAGAATTATGAACACATACTCATCCATATTTTATTTCAGATCTGAAAGAAGAATCACGAATAAACTACCTCCTCTCTCATTCTCACTGAGGAAATTGTGGGGGAAAACTACATCATAACAGTGGTTTTGTATCTGTATATTTTTTTTGAATTTATTGTACATATTAAACATCCTTCGAAGGATTGGAAAGTTATGTCAAGTATTCTGCGTCAATGCACATTCGTAAACAAAAACTGTATCATATGTAAATTTGTTAATTGTAAAATTTGTACAGTAGGTATATACGTAGTTGGGAATTTATACTAACATCATATTCTGTAGTAGTAGTATACTTTTTCATAGATTACTTTTTTATTTAGCTGGTAGCTGGTTCAGGAGCAACGGAAGAAGCAGATGAAAAAGCTAATGCACCAGGAGGAGTAGTGGAAGTTGACGTACAAAAAAGCGGAGATGGTCATTATACTGAAGGTATTCCCGGACCAATCACCCGTCTCTTCGTAATTGCTAACCGAGGTGTTGCCAATTTGGTCCAAGATTTGATCTTGGTGAGTATTTCCATAATAGAGATACCCTATCAGATCGATTTGTTTGGAAATATGAACGGGGTGTTCAAAAAATCAGAGTTGGAATCATCAACCCTAACTCAACCCTAACTCAAAAAACATCCGAAAGAGAAAAAAGAAAATCAAATCTTTCAAAATATCTATCAAAAGTTATTCAATGTCCAGCGTTGCTGTAGCCGGAAAGTAGTTTTCTGTTAAATATCCACAAAAATATTTTTTTTATCGTAGAAAATCGTTCTATTCAACATTCGATTGAGAATGTTTTCCTTTTCGATACCCTTTTTGTTATAAAAAATTGTATGTAACGAAAAAATGCTCTGAGTGAATAATATTTGAATACATTTTTAATCAGATGAGTTGGGAGAATATGATTTTTTTTCGGTGTATTTTTAGCAAGAGGTAGATTGGGACCAGAAAAATCGAAGACTCTATTCAAATGATCTCTTAGTCTTTTTTGAAAAAAGTATAGTAGAACTAGTGAGACTGATTTATACTTGACACGATGTTTCCCAGAGATGTTTGTTGTTTTTTGTTGAAATCTATTGATTGAAGTTTTATATTTTGGTACAATATAACTGAATGAGCCATGTTAATGGAACAACCACAAAATGTTACCCATATAATCTCAATAGCACGATTATGGTTGTATAGTGATGCCTCTGAGGAAAATAAAAACTACTTGAAAATTCCATAAACTTCTAGAAGCTCTTTTGTGGAATACCGATTACGTTGAATTGAATAAACACTAAACAATTTTTGAAAAAGGAGGTAGACTTACAATGTTTTTGCGTTTGCTGATCATAAATTCATACAATTAAAAAACATATTTGTTTTACAAAAAGAAAACAATTTTTCATGAAAAATATTTGAGCATATTTATTGAATTGACGTCTCAATGTGTGTTGTGGAGATGAATATTCCTTTCTATTTTTTGCATTTAATTTTTCCCCTGGAAATAAAAAATGTCAGTTATCAAATTTTGCTGTGCTTTGGTACTCTGTATTCGATCAAATTCTACGAACATTTTGAATGTGGCAGTTACGTACTGTTTGAAAGTAATTTCATCAGAATATATCATATCAAATTTAATATTGAGAATTTTGCAAAATATTCGGGAATCGCTTCTTAAATTGAAGAGTATCCTTAAATTCCAAACACAAGTCGTTTTGACAATTGCACGTTAATATACGCAGACAGATTCATATGATTTTCAATTCAACGTGATATTACTCATATGTATAAAGTTTCTCTAGCTGAACTTTTTTTTCAGTAGAGTTACACGTGTTTGGTCGATGGTGAGAATATGCGGCTATATTATGATTTCCCGTTAACAGCTTATAGGAAACTTCTGTGTTTCCTTTCACACATTATTTGGTTCTTGCAGAAGAATTTTCGTATTGAGCCTGTCTGCCCAATGTTCGGTTGATTACGATCTTTCAATTCCTCTATTTTTTCATTTCATTCTTGGAATCAGATCTTTTCATTTCGAAAGTTTCGTTCATGTTAGTTATATCAAAAACACGTTGAACACTGTAATCACATTTACTTCAATTTTTTGTTTCATTTTTCGCACATTTAATTAGTTTCCAATTATTTCCTTTGCTCTTTCTCAGCAAAAACACTGACATGATTTACATGCGAAGGGGACGAAAACCCAAAGAATTTAAATCAATCTACCATTTCTAGTGAGTTCTAGATTCATTATACTTGGGTTCAATGACTCACTTTCAATCTTTCTATTTTCCATCCATAATATTTCCGTCATATTGATTCAACCAAAGCATGAGTGCCTCTGTGGAAACACAGAATTCATATGCAAAGTGGCATCGTTTACAAAATGATACTGATACAGTTTTTTCTTTTCGCGTTATACAGGGTTATTTCTATGATTCTTTTTTTTTGTGGTTTAGGCAGCAAGGGTATTTCCGTACTCGGTTAGGTCCTGAAAAAAAAAACTCACTTTTTACAAAGCTCAATGTTGATATTTTGAAAATATTCTCGAAGAAATAAAAACAAACATTGTACATCTTTATAATATTCACTATACCAGAGAATTTTTTGAGGTTCTTCGAAAGTTTCTTTCTGGTGATGGGGTGAGTGTTCAAATAACAAGTCTGAGAGCGAAGAGGTCTCCACACTTTTGCAAAACTCTCCGAAACCTGCACTTCTAACTATTTGGAAGGTTGAAATGTTCCGAAAGAGATTCAATGCATCAATAATTTCGGGAACTAAACTATTTCACAGGATATTATGAAAAATATTGAAATAAATTTGAATTCTTATATATCTGGCATACGGTGAGGAGAAATAGTATCCCTTACAAGACTCTATTGAGCCCATTATAAGTAAGGAATCTCTAAATGTTACAAATTCAAAGGAACCATTTCTTGCAAATTTTCATAGCCGTATTCCAGTTTGAAAGCTTGTGACTAACCATTCGTTTGAAAATTATAATAAAATCTGGATTCAGAATTGTTTTTTGTTTTCATAATCAATTTTGTTTATCACGTTATTTTTTGGAAATCGTATTTTCTATAGGATCCTAATGAATTATTAGCTTTCCTGAGTTGAAACTCCCAAAAAGAACATGTTTATAGAAAAAAAAATCCACGAGAAGTAATTCGTTCACCAAATTATGGGATTTGGAACTATAATTAGACCAGGGCCAAACCCATTTTGAATACCCGAATTCATGGAAAATTCTCAACAGTATGTGGATGGTCGGAAAATTCAGGATAAATCATATGTGATTTAAGAAAAATTGGGACGACTCAGTAAAAGTTCCGAAAAGGGGGGTGGGGGTAGTTAAATATACGTTTTGGAGGTTGGATATTGGTTTTTACGATTTGTTCAACATAACCTCAAAATTAACGAGAAAAACGCAAAAAAAAGTTTTTTTTCTTTTTAATTTTTATCTCCCGCAAAAAAAAATATGAATCTCGGTGGATACGTTCTTTTCTGTTTTTTGAATAAGCTGTAATATTTTCAAATCAAAATATTTATTTTTCGATTGTATACGATTTTAAAATGAAATAAGACTAATTTTCAATCAAAAAAGTTGGTTTACAAATTTTCAATTTTTTTACTTTATCAGTGCTTATTTTTTTCGTTGAAACCTCGACTTCAAGATGTATGAAAAAAATATATTGTTCGTATGGAAAAATATCGTTAAAAATGAAAAAAAACAAAAAAGCTACTTTTTCATAATAGATTTTTCAGTAATCTTGAGAATTTCTTATTTTTTATTGCAAAGCAAAACTATACTGATTGTTTTAGTTGTATTGTGGAGACGTCTGCAATAGACAATCATTTTCCAATGTTTCCAATCAGTTCAACTCGCCTAACAGAGGATATATCTTTGATTTCTACTTCCATCCATTGGATATATAATAAAATAATTCTCTTAAATCGTGTTGCAAACTTCAACTATAGTTTGAAAGAAATATTCCAAAGTAACACGTACATCTTGATCATCATTCCATGTCAAGGTTCGCACATAAGTAATGTCCTTTTTATGTAGATTTCGTTGTGAAATTGTGTAGGCTGAACTATCATTATTTAATTCCATTCATTCAAATAATAGTTTCACTTTTTGAGATGATCGATTCCAAAATAATAACTTTCATTTTTTTTTCTTCCAGCGTCTGGCCCAAACCAGTGAAAGATTGGTCAACTTCAAGGCACGTTTGATCACAGCTCTCATCTAAGAAGTTACGCCATGTTATCCAATGAAAATTGTTGTCATCCTTTTTCAAAAACCACGACAATATCGTCACTCCTGAATGGGTAAACCCAGTTGAATGAAATTTTGATGATGGATTGTTGAGGATACTTGGAAAATCAATATTGACTAGTGACTGTAAAATGTAAACGGGTTGATGGATGTTACATAGTTGAAACATATCAATATTGATATTCAGTATCGATATTCATCACTGAAATGGTATTTATTGCAATATCAGCAATCAACAATCTTTGTGGTAAATATTCGTGGTATGATTTTTCTATATTGCACAACTTTTCTATGTAATCATTCAACTAGGTTATCCTTCCTGAATTAATTTATCAATGTTTGTATTGTTATTTTTTATTTAAATTTGTATATACGTAGCTATAATTATTTCCTTTCCTTCACTAGAATAACTAGTTTTTCTTGCCATTTATGACTGGAATTTTCTTCAATTCATCATTCTCGAAAAACTCCTGTTCTATCCTGTTGCTTTTCCTCTATTTTATGTTATACGTTTATCTTCAGTTCTTTTATTCTCAATCTTTATTGAAATTCATTCAGTGGATGCGTAAAACCTGAACAATTGCTCACTTTTAAATTTTTGGTATCTTTTGAACTATGAGTGATGTTCTTTCACCATTGCTGTAGATAGAAAAATATACTATATCATTTTGTAAGTAGTGTAAATAATTGCAAGCATAAGAACATTACAGGTTGAAAATTGTGTTATTACATAAGAAACTTATTTAAGGAATAGGTATATTGTAAAAAAAAAAAAAAATTGTTTTTAAGATAAATTAATTTTATTTTATAATAAACGATCTACATTATATGAATTGTATCTATTTCACGGAATTCCCAGTCAGAACATCCTCACTTTGGAATATTGGTAATCTGATTTATTTCTTGAATAAGAAAAATATGGGAAAATTGTTTTTTACTACCAATGATACAATAGACTTGAATATGCAGTTTATCGCATTCAAAAATTGCCATTGGGAATTACTCAGAATATCTCAAGGCAAGGTCGGGAGAATCAAAATAACATAGGAGCGAACCCCGATATTCTCTTTTCTTCACCCCATCATTCCACTCTTGAAAAGTTTAGAAAGCAAGCAAGTGATACATCATTAGAAAGCTTTTTAAACATGCTTCTCAGTGGAACCCAATATCGGGGGCGTGGGGCTGTAAAAAATACTCAAAAAAATCTCAGTTAGCGAAGACAAACGAATTCTCAAACAATTTCTCTTCGCATACAGTGAATTCCTTCTTCCAATGAGGGAAGAAACCAGTATCGTGAATGCAAAAAGCTGCTGAACTGAAAGAATGATAATCAATAAAAAACGAAACTGGAACGTATTTATATTTATATATCGGTAGAGAAACCAAAAAGGCTAATACTATTAGTCACTCCTGATTATCAGGTAAGTATTCCGTTCATTGCTATTTAATTTTTTTGTCTACAAAATGGAAACTGTGCGGTTATTGGACACACGCAAATTAATTTTTTAGTTTCGCGATTGTTGAATTTTGTTCATTTTGTAAAAATTATTTTCAGGTTGTGAAAATTCAACTTTTGTGAATTTTTCCATTGATTTCAGTTCATGGATAAAAAAATTGTTTTGTATGCGAAACCAGATGATGGTTTCAGGAGGACTGCAACCGTTTTTAACGATCGTCATCCAGAAAAAAATGTTAGATACGAATACATACGTGAGTTGGTGACAAACTTCTAGGGAACGAGCTCCGTGAGAAAAAAAAAGGAGGCTACACCACGAGTACCTACTTGATGAAGCAGCTACTGTGGAAGTACTGGGGCAATTTGCAATTAATCCTCAATTTTCTTCGTGAAAGGCTGCAAGTGAAACATAAATTTGTAAAGCATCAGTAAATTCATCAGTATTTTCAGTATAAAATGTAAATTTTCCAAGAACTAGGTTATGATGACCCAGAAAAAAAAATTGACTTCTACGAACTGGTGACTAACTTAATGGATTCTGCCCCTGGAACCCTGAAATAATATGAGACACGACTTTCATTGTTTGGAGAATAACTGAAATTATGTTGAGGATTCTGTGAATCTGGAAAATTGGTCGTTGGGATAGTTCAGGGAGTACTTTGCTTGTTACTGCAGGAAACATCACTCGATATTTATTTGTTGTTCAGAAGCTTCTTCCGATGGTCACTGTACGAAACGCATATCATATTGACCTTAACACTCAACTAACCAGATAAGATACTCTGAACTTACCTCATAAGAGATAGTATTAGATGGAAAGGCTAAACTTATAAACTGAGTATTTTTTCAATAACACTGTTGGCTGAGTACGATTTGTGGAATTTGTGGGACACAAGAAACCATCAACATAATAAAATTTCTCTCAATATTATAGAAGATAGAACTTGCTTGATAGCTGTCTATATAAAAAAGACAACGTCAATCTCTACAAGAGAAGTTTATTAGTTCAGTCATATTTTAAACATATTTCAAAAGCCACTCTATTTAAAATAATTCAAGCCTTAACCCTTGGCACGCAATAAATTCTCCTTCTTTTCCACTGCTTAAGTAAGTGAGACTGCAACTTGCTTCTCTGTAGAAATATATCTCAATTCCAATTACTTTCCAGCTATCTTTTCTTCCAAGAAATGATACCTCACACCTATCCATTTGGTTGTGGCGTGGTATGAGCCATTTCGTACAAGGTTTTGTGATCCTTGGTTGTCAACATGTATTACCGCTGCCTTTGTGCACTGATCAAACAACCTCCTCAACCATAGAGCTTTTTGCGCCGCTATGCTCATAGCCATATATTCACTTCCGGTAGTAGATAGAGCAACTGTGGATTGTCTTCCAGTTGCTCACGATATGGCTGTAGCATTTTTCAGGAAGACATATCCAGTAACTGATCTACGATCACCTGGATTGCTGGCCCAATCAGTATCTGCATATCCAACAACTTCACTTTTGTTTCTGTCAGAACCATCAAACTCCAATCTGTATTTCAATGTACCTCTCAGATTTGTAAGGATTCGTTTTGTTGCGATCCATTGAAATGGGCCTGTAGACCAATCAATAAAGATTTTTTCGTTACAAAAATACTACCGGAAAACCGACCGTGCCATCATTCGGATAAAAGTTCGTAGTTATATCCTTTTATGTTCCCCACTCCCAACTGTGATTGCTTAATTTGTTATGAACATTTGAAAGCAGTTTTTTTATTTTTCCATCGTTTTTGACTCATAACCAATGGAGCAATCTTCATACTTTTGATGAAGGAATTATAGAGAATCAAAATGAGACCAGACACGATTCCGATCGGATTATTAGTAACGGAGAAAAACCTGAAAAACTGAAAAAAAACTGCGTTGTGACCTACCTTGTTTGCACACATGTTTTCATCATTTGCGGTAGTAATTGTACACTCAGTGGTATATCTGATACCTTCAAGTGAGTCAAAATTATTTGTCATATGAACAGTAGCAGCCGAGTCCAATAACCAGTCACATTTGCTATAATCACAATTTGGTGCATCTGATGTACTAGTTCAATACTTCTTCTGTACTTACAATTTATATCAGTATTAGCCAAATTCTTGGGTTTATCCAAACTACCAAAGTTCATATGCCTCAGTCTACGATGCCACAACATAGAGTTTGCTGATGCATGACATGCTACATTCCTATTTTTCAAGTCAAGTTCAAACAAGTCTCTATCGAGTGTTCCTGTAGCAAATGTATTCTGCTGAGAATCATAAATCTCACAACCCGTAACTTTAAACACTACATATCAATTCTTCTTGACAATCTGACATTTTGAGAGCCCGACAAAGGTAGGGTCACGTGACCTACCGTTTGCACACATTTTTTTATCATTCGCGGTAGTTATTGTAGTGGTATTGCTGATACCTTCAAGTAAGTCAAAATTATTTGTCATATGAACAGTAGCAGCCGACTCCAATAACCAGTCACATTTGCTATAATCACAATTTGGTGCAACTGATGATGCTGCCTTGTGTTTCTTTGGTTTGTCACAGTTCCTAGCGAAATTCCCATATTCGTTACATCAAAAACATCGAATTGTGCTATTTTTATTCGGTGCGATATTGCCTGCACTTCTGTTGTTTGAGATTGTGTTCTTATTTCGAAATGTATCACTATACATAGCGGGTTCTCCTTTATCCGACTTGACATCCAGCAGTTACTCTGTTTTTATGTAGTTCTCCCGAACTCTTTATGCTCATAATCTTGGGCTCATATTCAATAGGTTATCCAGCCGAAAGTATGCTAACGACCAATTCATCACTAACGGGGAGGCCACCAGATAATTTGGGCGCTGTGCCAATAATCTTGTTAACATAGTCTTCAACTGATTCATTGTATTCTAATCAAGTTGTTATCTGAGTCCTCAGTAGCCCCACCCTTCGTGTTAACCCTTTATCCTCGAAGGCTTTGTTCAAAGCGTCCCATACACCTTTGGCAGTAGTACATGTACATAGTTGATGGGTTCTATCGGTAAAAATGATCTTACTTTCAGCTTTCGTTCCATTTCTTGTGTCTGTCTCATATCCTGTTACACAGTCACACAACTCTTCATGCTCCAGATAACTCTGAACAGCAAATTTCCAACTTTCGAAATTCTGACGCCCTTGCAATTTCTCAATTGGCGGCAATACAACCGATATTCTGGTTGAAAGTTTGGTTAATATCCATTAAGTGGACTCGCGCGATTTGAGACATGCCGTAGGACAATATTAAAAGATTCTCATGTCCTGAACACGAATCTGGAGTCGAATCACGGCGGTCTCGAATACTTCCCGAGATACTTACCTCCAAAAGTCAAAATAATGTAATTTATCAGCTCTATTTTTGGCAACTGGAAACACTCAACATTCGCCTTTGTTCCAACCAAAACATCACATACATCCTGAATCACGTAATTTCAGCACATTTCTGTAATAGAAACTGCTTTTTCCATTCAAATCACGAGATGAACAGAACATATGATGCCACCCGATAACCATCCAACCTTAGTGATTTTTAATTCGGACATCGCCACATGTCAAACTGAAGATGCGTTTTTTTGAGCTCCAATCTTCTGAACATTAAACTGTTTGTTTCGTTAATTGATGGCATGTTGCCTTTTTCTGATTAGGTTTATATTATCGCAAATAAAAAGGTATAATTCAAAAGTGGCCCTTATTTTGGCCACCAATTGTTTTCGAATAAATTTCAAAAAAACTGGAGAAATCACCTCTACCGAACTGCCCGCGGGCGAAGCAAAGTATTTTTTGAAAAAGTTGATTGACTGGCCATCAACTTGGATAGCAAGGCTAGCCAAGTTGGGTTAGCTTGTGTTCCCTCCTCCTACGCAAGACATTGAGTGGATTTACAGAGCAGACCGAGACACGCTGCTCCAAAAATCTAGTTGATGTCTTACTTGAAAGAAGGAAACACAACCTAACCTCTCTATCCAAGTTGATGGCCAGCCAATCAACTTTTTCAAATAACGCTTCGCTTCGCTCGCGGGCATTCGGTAGCGGTAATTTTCCTCGTTTTTTACGAATTATTATTTGGGCACAATCGTGACAGTCAGTCGCTAGATGCAAGTAGATGGAACTTGGTTTCAATAAGAATAGATAATTCGGCAAATGTGTTATGAATAACGGTGAATATGCAGTATAGGGAAGCTCCGCGTGTCACCAAAATATTTCAAATCCGTGTTTGGGAGGAAAAACACCAATAGTCATCCCTTTTCGCACAAGTACAATGAATCAAAGCTTCAATATAATTTGATAGTACGAGTTAAATCAACAGGTCAAAGATGAAAATTACTGAGTATTTGATGGTATGAGATGAAATCATATGATCTGTTCACGTTGTGAAGAAGGGTGATTTTGCAGTTTTTATTACAAAATTGTACTAAGGATGTGTGTGTGTGTGTGTGTGTGTGTGTGTGTGTGTGTGTGTGTGTGTGTGTGTGTGATATTTTGGTTATAAGAAAGACGAAAATAGAGCTGAGGATTTATTTTGACTTTTGGAGGTACGTATTTTGGAAAGTATTTGAGACCGCTGCGTTTTGACTATGGATTCGTGTTCAGGAGATAAGAATCTATAAATATTGGCCTATGCAAATCGCGCGAGTCTAACTTGGGGATAATTAACAACCAACAATATGAGAAAACTTTTTCAATATCATACAAGATGTAACAGACCCTGTATGAAAATAGATCAATCATTAGATATTTTACCGTAACAAAAATACGTCCAGGAAACCGACTATACCATCATACGAAAGACGGTTCGTAGTTATATCCTGTTATGTTTCCTACTCCCAACTGTTTCCTATAAACATTCAAAAGCATTTTCTCATGGTTTTTGACTTGTTACTTGAATAATAATGAAATGGGAAGAATTGTAGAGAATCGAAGTGCAAAGAAAATGAACCCTAGCAAAACTCGATTGGATTATTATTAACGGAGAAAAACCGGAAAAACCAGAAAAAATCTGTTTTTTTTCTATTCGATAACACCACCATATCTCAAGTTTTGAAGCAGACTCTCCAGGACATAGTAGTGATTGATATGTACTTTACGTGTGAAAAAGTCAGGCATTGTTTGATTATTTGTTTTTTTTTAGTGGACTTCATTGCATAATTGCAGAGGATTTGTGAGTTGATATAGTACTACAAAATGACAAATCTCATTTTGCGTTGAAATGCTGCGTAATAGGTGAGAAATACTTGCAAACATGACGGAAAATCGGCAAGTGGATGAAAGCGGCTCAGAAGTGAGGGTGGAGCAGCAGATTCATAACAGGCGCAGCGCGCTTGAATTATCACTATAAATACGCATTCCCGCGTCTGCTGCTCTACCACCATTATTCAGCCACTTTCATGCATTCGTCCATTTTCGGTCATGTTTGCAAGTATTTTTCACTTATTCTGCAGCATTTCAACGCAAAATGAGAATATACATTTTGTAGTACTATACTTCTACTTTCGATATCTTTTTGGAAAATTGGGATCGGACCACATATAACGTATCCAGGTCTGCTGCAACAAGGTGCATTAAAATATTCAGATTGCAGTTATGCCAAAAATAATGATTCGACAGCGCCTGAGTTTCTCACACATGAAGTAATATGTCGTGGAAAGTTTTCACTACAACTTAAAAAGTGGCAAAGTTATGGAAAAAAAAGAGTGATATTTTTCGTTACTAATAATCCGATCGAGTTGTGCTATAGCTCATTTTCTTTGCATTTTGATTCTCTACAATTCGTCCATCGAGATTGATTCATCAGTTTTCAAGTTGGAAATGATAAAAAATAGAAAACATGATTTTAAATGTTTTGTAACAAATTGAGCAATGACAGTTGGGAGTAGAAAACATAACAGGATATAAAGGACCGCCTTCCGTATGATGGCACAGTCGAGTCGGTTTCCTGGTAGTATTTTCGTCACAGAATCAATAATGCAGAAAATCTCTATTGATTGACTTGAAAAAAACTATCTCTACAAGAGTAGTTTGTTAGTCCAGTAATATTTGGAATATATTTCAACAAACACCCCCACACACCCAAAATTGGAAACCACTCGAACGCATTCACAAAGAGCTTTCTGATGCTGTTTCACACATAGGGGTTACCAGTTGAACTTCTGAAGTAGGGGTTGAGAGTCCGGAGGAGGTGAGAGTATCGAGGTTTGCCCACATGCTATTTTGGTTCCCCCGACCGACAATGCGTCGAAACGGGGTTGGGTATTTTTTTATATCTTTTTTCATTTCCGAGATATTTCCACTGAAAACTTCTGAATTTGATACACTGTATACATCATTGGTTGTTTTTTCATGAGGTAAAACCCATCTTCATTAATGATAATTCAAGAATCTATATCTTGCCGAAATATGGCTTCACTCTGCAATTTCCACTTTTGTGATCAATATTGAACCAGAAAACCGGTAGGATGAGCATGGGAGTTTATATAGACAATTTGTCACAATGCGAAAAATAATACACTGAAATGAGTGAGTTCTCTAAGCATTTCTATATCTCATTGAAAATTGGAGGTAAAAATTTCAACTTCGCGACTGCACATCGCCTCCACAGATAAACCCGATAATTTTCCAAAACATTATCTTCCTTCAATCTCAAGTATTTCGAAATATATTAATTTTTTGTATATACATTGACTGCTGCAAATGACAAATAGAGAGTCGCACAGGATTGAAACAGGTACCAGTCCTAATAGACTAGGCCCATAAGAAGAAAATCCATCTCTGTGAAGTGCAAGAAGCATTCCATGTCACAAATGGAGAAATAACATTTTCAGAGTTTTTTGACACCGCTGAATACGAATCTGCCTGTTGCCAAAACGAAATTTGGACCGGAAGTCCGGTATCCAAGATGGCGGCCAAAACTCTATTGCTCTATATCTCCCTTGTCCGTTGGCTTGAAAAAATAATTTTAACGTGATGCCAAATACATTACAATGCTTAAAATCCACTTAACCCATGGGTTCAAAGATGGCGCCCAAGATGAAACTTTATTGTGTTTACGTGCGCTCCATGCGTCTTGTTGTATTTGGAGTGTGAAATTTGTCAGATATATAGTATTCTGGAAAACATCTCAAAAGTGTTCATGCTACCATACCGAAAAACTCTGCTTTGACCCTCGTAGACCTCTTCAAATTCAAGGACAGTACATATCAAAAGAAGATTGTAGGGGCTGACAAGGATAATCTACGTCGTCTGATTGTAGCTCACAAAGCAGGCAGACAAATTGACTTGCCCTCCATTTTGAAACACGAGCTTCTTCCGGTACGTTTATCTTTGGCATAAACGTATGGCACTCTCAGATCGTTCGAAATGGCGTCTGTGGTTAAACTCGTTACTGAAGGGCAGGAATGCCCAAATACCATCGAACACCATCCGAAGTCAATATAAAGTGGAACCCACTGCAGACGAACCAAAGGAGCTGCTCCAGTGAGAAGGTATATCATAAATGTAGCCGTTCCACTGCCAAAAGATTGGAGGAATTTTCTTGCTCTGGGGGAAAGAAGGCCGGCCTCGCCCACTTCAACTCTCAAGAACTTCTTCAACATGACTTTGGGGCCGTCGAATTCGGTGTATACGGAAGGCCCACACACGGAGATGATCTGTGATCAACTCATCCCAAATCCGATGTCAGTCCTAGCTGCGACACATGAAGAGGCCGACACACACGTTGTACTAAATGCTGTGCACTCCAATGCTGACAACACCGTGGTCATGGCCAGGGGTTCCGACATCCGTTTGCTGCTGATCCATCACTTCGACAAAATGAGCAGCTCTAAAGTGTAGATGATGAGTGGTACAGCCAAAGAAACAAAGTATCTCCCAGTCCATGAGATCTGCAAAATTATTTCCAATGCCCAACGGTAACAAAAAATCAGCGTGGAAAGTCTTCGATTGAACGGCCTGGTAGCTTCTGAATGACTCCCTAATCGAAGGCCAATGCAGAGAAATTCCTGGTACAGCTCTACGAAATGTGTACATTTTTTTTTGAACTCCGGTTTATTTAATGTTTGGACGTTTTTGCATGTCTGAACAGATGGGCAAAGACTATCCAGCAGGGATGAAGCCAGACATCAGCTTTTCGGTGTTGTGAAAAAGCCGGAAGCCTAACCTTCAACAAGCGATACGCTATGACTACACCTCCTTAGATGCCAACACCAGATGGCAAGCGGCAGCATACTGTAAGTAAGACCACTCGCTTTTCGGTACAAACTATTTGAAAAACGTTTCAGGTGAACTTGTGGGAAAATACTCAACATGTCCGACCGATGGTGATGGATATTCAGTCATATGGGTGGAGGCTTCATTATGACCAATACATTCCCACCTTATGACCCTTGAGGCTGTCTTCAAAGCCTGCATGGATATCTCGACCTGTAATTGTCCATCCCAGTTTTTGACTACAATATGCACGGGCAAAAAGAATGGACTGACTTGCATCAAGTTGTGCTTTTGCTCTCGACAATGTTTGAACTAGTTCAATCTTCCTTGCAACTTCGCCATGAGCTGAACATCTTGCAATAAACAATGTTTGAACTCTGAAATGGTCATTTTCTCATCTTCCTTGCATCCTTGTTTACTTCCGAGCAACAAAATTTCGGCGACCATCTTCCAGAAGACTCTTGAAGAACAATACTATATTTTTCAAATTTTACATTCCAAATACATCAAGACGGACGGAGCGCACTTAAACACAATAAAGTTTCGGTTGCCATCTTGAGCGCCATCTTGGAACCCATGCACTCCAAATCAAGGTAAATATAAATTTTGAGTATTGCAATGTGTTTGGCATCCGAAAAAACCCTTAAGAAGATGTTTGATTAGTTATTTCAGGCCAATGGGCAAGGGAGATATAGGACAACAAAGTTTTTGCTGCCTTCTTGGATTCCAGACTTCCGGTCCAAATTTCGCTTTGGCAACAGGCAGATTATTATTCAGCGGAGTAGAAATTTTATCGTGTATTTGAGAAATGCCAAACCCTATTACTGAATGTTTTCGAATGTGTGTATGCAATTGAGAAAACCTGAAGCAATCCATGTTTTCAGAAGTCTCTGTACGTGAATGACGATGTCTGAAGCAATTATTCAAAATTGTTTTTTCAATTAATTTTCCATTGGTAATATAAAATACTGTTCTACTGATATATTTGTGGAGAATGGTTTCAATGATTTCGAAATTTATATCCTCCATTCATTATAACACAATTTTAAGGAAGTATAATCAATGTTCATAGTTGGAAACACTCATTGTTCATTTGAAGTAGTTCGAAATTACAGGTAATATACTGAGGATAATTTGTTTTTTCCAAGTGGATTTGATATTCAACTGAGAGCTTAGAAATATTCTCGCGAATTTCTATACTAATTGGTAATATTATGGATCGAAAGACATTATTACCAGAGAGTGGATTCTTAGGTAATGAGAGTAAATAGGGCTCAATCTCGTTAAAATGAATAATATCTATTTTTTGGTCATACGAGTGTTTCTATAGAGATTTATTTAGCTGCCTGTAACGTCATTGCTAACACTTCCACTGCATCTCAGAACATTTTCCAAATTTGATCACCATAGGAATTAAGAAGAGTTCTTGAGGTTTGGCCACTATTTTCAGTTACAATTCTGACAGGGGTTGATATATACCACTCCAAATATGATAATAAAATTATTTTAGCTTCAGAATAAATTGACTCGATTGTAAATGGCACTAATGAAGATATTAACTTTTTTTATAGATTTCCCAGTGAGAAAAATCCTTAATTTCCTTTAAATGTTTTTCATCATATTTACTGTCTCATAAGACACAAATAGTATAGCTCCACCTTTTAATAAAATTAAAAATACATATTTTTTGAATTCCGAAAAAAAACAATTTCGTGCAATTGCACGCGAAGAGAGTATTTCGCGTTTTCAAGACAGTCCGCGGAATCCAATGTCGCGGCCGTTACCCATAGCAATGGCTGCCAAACCAAACATACCTTCCAAATTCGACATTTCTAAAATACGACAATGACAAGAATTATTTTTTATTGAATACAGCATTATTTTTTTTTATTATCAACAAATACATACTCACTTATATTATTTTTCAGGTATTAAAACGGAACGCACCGAGTTCACAACACTGTCAAGCTCTGGAGGAGTGCAAGATACTAAAACATCACTATCAGTATCAGACTTATTTGCGTTTTCTCAAGTACTGTCAGAATATTTTATATATAATCAAACGTATCATTTCCATAGCAACGCTGTGACTTTGGTAATTAAATTTCACGGCTCTTGATTTCAAAGCAATAATATACAGGGTGTTTCCTAACTACGGTACGAAACTTCAGGGGGTGATTCGTTAGGTCATTTGACAAAAAAAAGTTCCTATGGACATATGTCCGGAGTTGCTTCGTTTCTGAGATACAGGGCGTTGAAGTATCAAAAAAAAGGTATTTATAAAATATTCTGAATATCCTGAAACCGATGTGGTTGAAATGTGGTACAGCTATTTGAAGTAATAGGGCAATTATTTGGCCCCAAGTAGGTCCAGGGGCGTCTCAGTGGGCACCACAGCCAACAATACTGAGGAAAAAAAAAGTACTTTTTTTTGTAGTATTTTATTTTTTCAGATTAAACAACTGAGAATACAACTCTTTGGTCCTTTGTGTTTTATTTATATCAAGCTTCGTTTTCGAGAAAAAAATACTTTAACTTATTCTACAAATTATCCATGGACAACATAAAATACAAACCTAAAGTAAAAACTGAACAATTTCGACCCTAAAGTAAATGAGCAGAATGTCCACCGTCTGATAAAATACACGACTGCAATCGATGTGTCATTGATTGTCTGACACGTTCAAAAATACCTGGAGTATTCCTTATGACATTGCAATTGTCACTTATTCGATTCCTCAAGTCATTCACATCTAGTATAGGGGTTTTATAAACGAGAGCCTTCAGATGACCCCATGAATAGAAATCTAGAGGATTCATATCAGGACTGCGAGCGGGCCAATGTTGAGGTCCTGCACGCCCAATCCAGCGATAGGGTAGGTGATGTCGAGATGCTGACGAGCATGAACACTAAAATAAGCTGAAGCTCCGTCGTGCATGAACCACATGTTGCCACTTACGAGTACGGGTACTTCTTCCAACAAAATGGGTGGATGATTTCGCAAAAAAGCCGTGTAGGATGGACCTGATAATCTTGCTGGTAAAAAAAGGGTCCAATTAGGTAGTCACCGATAATTCCTACCCAAACGTTCAGCGAAAATCGTTGCTGAAAATGACTTTCTCTAATAATGTGGGGATTTTCGTCGGCCCAGAAACGGTTATTGTGAAAGTTCATAATAGAATCTCGTGAAAAATTTGCCTCGTCCGTAAATAAAATATTTGGTAAAAAATTATTATTGTGTGCCATCGTATGAATCGACCACCTGCAAAACATTAATCTTGGGTGAAAATTCCTAGGCAGTAGAGTTTGAACCCGCTGTATGTGATATGGGTATAGGAGGTTTCTTTTTAGAACTTTCCAAACGGTTTTTGGGCTTACTTCAAGCTGCAGTGCAATCTTCCTGGTACTATTTGAAGGATCTTCTTCTATCGCATCAAGTATAGCTTCTTCTAGTTCAGGCGTTGTTACAGTTTCTGGTCTTCCACCACTTACGTTTTTATTAAAACTTCCAGTTTCACATAATCTTGCATGTAGCGTTCTAAATGTTTTAGCACATGGAATTACTCTGTTAAGATATCTTTCCTGGTAGATTATCCGTGCTTCTCCCGCATTTCCATTTGGTCATCCATAAATAAAGTGTATGTCAGCCATTTCAGCGTTAGTAAAAGTATTCATGGTGGAATCACTGCTAATTGAGAACTCTGACTTTTACTGATATGACAATACTATCACTGTCAGCTGGTCTCCATAGCAGGTGATCATGATTGTAGAGTGCCTCCATTTTTTTTTGTTCTCGAAAACTAAGCTAAATATGAAAAAAAAACACAGGAGTCCAAAAAGTTGTATTTTTATCACGCTTATAAAAAACTTTTCAGAACCCACGCTTACATTCAAATGTAGAGTAGAAAATAATTTTTTTCTCAGTATTGTTGGCTGTGGTGCCCACTGAGACGCCACTGGACCTACTTAGAGCCAAATAATTGCCTTATTACTTCAAATAGCTGTACCACATTTCAACCACATCGGTTTCAGGATATTCAGGATATTTTATAGATACCTTTTCTTATACTTCAACGCCCTGTATCTCAGAAACGAAGCGACTCCGGACATATGTTCATAGGAACTTTTTGTCAAATTACCTTACGAAACACATCCTGAAGTTTCGTACCGTAGTTAGGAAACACCCTGTATTTATTCGCAATTATCTATTTTACTAATTTTGATGATTGCACGAAAAACAGTGTGTATGCCATGACCGCGAAACTTTCCAGCAACCTCAAGATTATCCTGCCTCGACCGCAAGCGGCCTTGGCGATAACTTTTCGTTCGGTACTCAAAACAAAAAAGGTATTTCGCGGCCTTGGCATACAAATAACTATTTCGTGCAATCGCACGCGAAGTGAGTATTTCGCGTTCTCAACACAGTCCGCGAAATTCAATTTCGCGGCCGTTACCCATAGCAACGGCAGCCAAACCAAATGTCACTTCCAAATTCGACTTTTCTAAAATACGACAATAACAAGGAATATTCTACATAATGTTTGCCACATCAATCTTCAAACTCGCTGTAACATTTTTCAAACTGCCATTTAGATTTTTCAGGTATTAAACGGAAAGCCCAAGTTTACAATACTTCTCAGCTCTGGAGGAGTGCAATATAGTAAAATATCACTAAGATGTCTAAAAATCCTGGTGCTTGTACTAATACCTGTAGAAGTTTGGGATCGACTTGGCGACACTTGGCCTACTTGATAATAGAGATAACTAGCGTGTCAGATGGCGCCAATTTTGTTTTAGTTTCAATTCAGTAACAGGGCATATTTATTTCCTCAGCTTTCTTGCTGAGGCGAACTGTTCGCGGGTTCTAATTCTAGCTTTGCTATTGGTCGAAAAGAGACATCTGTCAAACTCCACCAATAGCAGAACTAGAATTAGAAGCCCCCGAACATTGCACAAAGAAAGCACTGTCGTGTTGTTTTTCGTATTTTGTACCGTTTGAATTTGAGGTTAACTGCATTTTGACAGACGGAGAATTGGAAATGAAATTGTCATCAAATTGCAAAAAATATAAAATTCATTGCATACAATATGATGAACTATGAAAATATCATTATTAGTCAATTCGTCAAGATTTGTACTTGCTTTTGGTACTGAATACAGGTGAATATTCGAATCTGCGGCTTCATACTGTCCACACAAAATACAAATATGGTCCATCCCACAAAAAGTATCATTACACCCTACACTACCTGGAAATGAACAATTCCTCGCGCACTAATGAACTGATGAATGGGTGATTTTTTAAAGAACAAACTCAAGAATAAGCTTAGCAAGATTTCAAATCAAAGAGATAGAAAACGCATAGATACCGACAAAACACTGGAAATAATTCCATATAAGATGTTGCAGATGTCAGAAATTAAGTTCTGACATAAAACCCCTTCATGCCCAGGTTAATTTTTTAAATCGCTCCCTATATCCCAGATAACGTAAAAAAATTTTTATTTCTTTTTTTTGAAATCCACTGATGATGGTGGCTCTATATTAGGAGAGTATTTCTAGTTATTTTGAAAGTGGAATGATTGATTTTTTATCCAGTGGCGTTACTTTGGGGGCCTAAATTTGTGAAAAAAAACAAACTGACTATCTCAAAAATTAGTATATTTTCGACGTAAATGATATGCAATCAAAATAGAAAAAGCAGTAACTAATGCTATGAAACATCCTAACACGTAAAACGCACCAAAAACTATCAAAAACTACAGCACTGCACCGTTGCAAATGACATTTTATACTGGAGACCGCCAAAAATACGGATGTGGACTATACATGCGTTTGACCTTGAATCAGCCAATCAAATTTGATCCCGCCCACCTAAGGATCCCATTCCAGGGTATACTACTCAACTACGATATTATTCCAACGTTTATTTTAAATATGGCATTTGTTGCCACAAGTGGCACTCTGGGATATAGATCAATTTGAGCTTGTTGCCACATGTGGCAACATGAGCTTGGAGGGGTTAAGCGAGAATATAAACAAACATTTTTGGACGGCGCCATCTACCACATACTACCACAGAGAGAAGCTCTGTTGGAGTAACAGGTGGTGTCCCCTCGAAAATCTAAACAATATCGAATCAGTTCATTCACCAGGGTTTTAAGATATCTTGAATATCACTATCAGCATCAGACATATTTGCGATTTGTCAAGAACTGTCAAAATATTTTGTATACATTCAACCATATCATTTCCATAGCAACACTGTGACTTTGTTAATTGAATTGAACTGCTGTCGATTTCAAAGTAATGATATATTCATTGGCAGTTATCTAGTTCAATAATTTTGACGATTGCACGTGAAATAGTGTGTATGTCATGACCGCGAAACTTTTCAGTAACCTCAAGATTATCCTGCCTCGACCACAAGCGGCCTTGGCGATAACTTTTCTTTCGGTACTCAAAGAAGATATTTTTCGACCTAGGCATACAAATAACTATTTCGTGCAACCGCACGCGAAGTGAGTATTTCGCGTTCTCAACACAGTCAGCGAAATTCAATTTCGCGGCCGTTACCCATAGCAACGGCAGCCAAACCAAACGTCACTTCCAAATTTGACATTTCTAAAATACGACAATGACAAGGAATATTTTACATTATGTTTGTCACATCAATCTTCAAACTCGCTCTAACATTTTTCGTACTGCCGTTTAGATTTTTCAGGTATTGAACGAAAAGCCCAAGTTTACAATACTTTTCAGCTCTGGAGGAGTGCAATATAGTAAAATTCCACTAAGATGTCTACAAATTCTGGTGCTTGCACTCATACCTGTAGAAGTTTGGGATCGACTTGGCGACACTTTGCCTACTTGATAATAGAGATAACTAGCGTGTCAGATGGCGCCAATTTTGTTTTAGTTTCAATTCAGTAACAGGGCATATTTATTTCCTCAGCTTTCTTGCTGAGGCGAACTGTTCGCGGGTTCTAATTCTAGCTTTGCTATTGGTCGGAAAGAGACATCTGTCAAACTCCACCAATAGCAAAGCTAGAATTAGAAGCCCCCGAACATTGCGAAAAGAAAGCACTGTCGTATTGTTTTTCGTATTTTGTACCATTTGAATTTGAGGTGAACTGCATTTTGACAGACGGAGAATTGGAAATGAAATTGTCATCAAATTGCAAAAAATATAAAATTCATTGCATACAATATGATGAACTATGAAAATATCATGATTAGTCAATTCGTCAAGATTTGTACTTGCTTTTGGTACTGAATACAGGTGAATATTCGAATCTGCGGCTTTATACTGTCCACACAAAATACAAATATGGTCCATCCCACAAAAAGTATCCTTACACCCTACACTACCTGAAAATAAACAATTCCTCGCGCACTAATGAACTGATGAATGAGTGATTTTTTAAAGAACAAACTCAAGAATAAGCTAAGCAAGATTTCAAATCAAAGAGATGGAAAACGCATAGATACCGACAAAACACTGGAAATAATTTCATATAAGATGTTGCAGATGTCAGAAACTGAGTTCTGACATAAAACCCCTTCATGCCCAGGTTAAATTTTCAAGTCGCTCCCTATATCCCAGATAACGTGAAAAATTGTTTATTTCTTTTTTTTTGTAATCCACTGATTATGGTGGCTCTATATTAGGAAAGTATTTCTAGTTATTTTGAAAGTGAAATTATTGATTTTTATCCAGTGGCGTTACTTTGGGGGCCTGAATTTGTAAAAAAAAACAAACTGACTATCTCAAAAATTGGTATATTTTCAACGTAAATGATTTGCAATCGAAATAGAAAAAGCAGTAACTAATGCTATGAAACATCCTAACACGTAAAACGCACCAAAAACTATCAAAAACTACAGCACTGCACCGTTGCAAATGACATTTTATACTGGAGACCGCCAAAAATACGGATGTGGACTATACATGCGTTTGACCTTGAATCAGCCAATCAAATTTAATCCCGCCCACCTAGGGATCCCATTCCAGGGTAAACTACTCAACTACGATATTATTCCAACGTTTATTTTGAATATGGCATTTGTTGCCACAAGTGGCACTCTGGGATATAGATCAATTTGAGCTTGTTGCCACATGTGGCAACATGGGTTCGAAGGGGTTAAGCGAGAATATAAACAAACATTTTTGGACGGCGCCATCTACCACATACTACCACAGAGAGAAGCTCTGTTGGAGTAACAGGTGGTGTCCCCTCGAAAATCTAAACAATATCGAATCAGTTCATTCACCAGGGTTTTTAGACATCTCGAATATCACTATCAGCATCAGACATATTTGCGTTTTGTCAAGAACTGTCAAAATATTTTGTATACATTCAACCATATAATTTCCTTAGCAACACTGTGACTTTGTTAATTGAATTGAACTGCTGTCGATTTCAAAGTAATAATATATTCATTTGCAATTATCTAGGCGATACCTTTTCTTCCGGTACGCTAAAAGGTATTTCGAGGCCTTGGCATACAGATAACTATTAGGACTGAATAGATACGTGCTATGTTGAAAAATAATGTTCAATGGTTGTTCTAGGAAAAATATCATAAGGAGTGCTACACCCATATCTCATTTCATGTCTTGCTTTATCTTTGATTCGGAAGATAGTATTCGTAGCTGTGATGGAGCGAATTCAGCAGTCCGGTGTGGATCTTCCTCGATATATGAAGTTCTATATTGAATCGGCTCTCACGACCAGATTCAGAATAATTAGTTTCGTCAATTCAGTTAACTCACATTCTTGATAGCCAGCCATAATTTCATTGACAATGAAAAATGTATCATTCCTCAAGACATCTGACTACAAAAACCCATACAATAGGTGTATGTTAGTCGCATATTCATGAAAAAACAACTACTTTCCTGGCTAATGCCTCGACGGACGTTGAATGACATCCGATGGATAAATGTGCAAAGTCCTACAAGATACTCTCCAAATGTTAATTGCAAAATGGATCAATATTAACCACTTCACTCAGGCTGGCCATCTGTAGATGGTTCGGGGTATTTGCCCCTCATCAGTACATGGTGGGTCAAGCTATAACTATAACTAATGTCTGCGTTACCTGTCTTCAATAATCAATATCAATTCAATTCCAAAGCATTTGCTGGGATGGAATTAGCAGAACTGAGCTGACGCCATCTCATCACAACTAGTTCAACTAAAACATTACCAATGAATGTCATCCTGAATCCCAGTACCTTGTAGGACTACTCTTATCCATCGGATGACATTCAACGTCCGTCGAGGCATCAGCCAGGGAAGTAGTTGTTTTTTGATGGATATGCGACCAACATACACCTTTTGTATAGGTTTTTGTAGTCAGCTGTCTTGAGGAATGAGACATTTTTCCATAACTTACATTTGATATATGACAGACCAGAGTTGCATTTTTTTGGCTCCCTATCTTTACAGGACTCCAATCCACATCAAAGAATAAAATTTATATAATTAGGCACATTTTTTATTCATTTATCGGGACATCGAATGAGATATTGTGCATCGCCGTCTTGAAGACCTCTGAAAAACCTTATTTCACGTGCTCACACCGCCAAAAATCCCCGATCACAGACCTACATTACTCATCAGTACAGTCATGAATCAGAAGTAAGGGATTAATTTCATTTATTGTCGGAATATTTCATAAATTCTCACACATATGAAAAATGTATTTCAGTGTTATTCTTAGACAAAAAACAAATAGTTATCATTTGGAAATGTTATTGCTTACTGATATGCAAAATTCTGAACTGGTAAGTGATAAAATATTCCTGTTATATCAGGTGGGAAAGTATGTTCTGTTATCACAAATATATTTACGTAGAGTGACTATTAACAGTCTGAAATTGTGTTCATAGAATATATTTTCACTTGAGTTGGATTTTGTGAAAAGCAGAAAACGTTGTCCATGACTCTATCATGAACTTTCCCATTTCCAATGGCACAATGTTTTCAAATCTTTGAAATTAATACGTTATTATTATGGTTTGTAATTTTTTGTTGAATTATCGATATTCATATTTTTCATAGAGGAAATAATTTTCGACAGTCATGAACTAATGGTATAAAAAGTATATTTATGAATACCTGAAAGGAAAAAAACTTATCATATGTTTTTTAATTGAATTCGGTCGGTTTTTTTCAAATATGCGTTAGGATTCTTCATGATAACCACTTCGCACTTGTAATTTTTTTCACTGAATAACTGACTGTTTATTCGCGAAAATGACGTAACTTTAATGCAAATACGTTGATACGTTATCGGGAGTGACATCCACTACTAAAAATCATATACAAGGGATCATAACGTATGATGGAAAAGAAGTCACAAATCCAACACTTTCCCTCAATCAAACATTTCCAAACCAATGATATATACATATTTTCTGTGCTTTAGAGACCATATGTATATTTCCTTCTTTGATAGTTCATCGAATGAAATGATGTTTACTGCCCTTGATAATCGGTAAAAAAATAAATGAATCTCTTCCAACAAGTATTTCTAAAAGTCATGAATATGTGCTCCTTAGACCTCTCATGTTGCCTGAAATACTGGTCTATCCGGGAGTGTCGGATTTCTGGGAACAAAACGTGTGCCTCATCTCCCTCATTCCACTGGAACCGTTTTGTCATTACTTCAATGAGGGTGCTGCCATGATATTTACCCTCACAGTTTTCTTGTTCATCGGTGTCTGTCTCTTTTTCCTTCCATTTCCATAATGTGCCTGATAACCTAATATGATATTTTCCTCTCTTTCTCGCTTGGAAGCAGGGATGTTCTTCAATTCAAACGTCAATCTTGATTCCGTCGACTATTCTTTCCATAAGTGACACATGAACAGTGAGTGTTCTGCATCATACTGCCCTTCGCAGTATGTCCATGCTTCAGATTCAGCACCCATAGTATTTGCTTGCGTTATGAAGAAGTCCGTCTTTCCGTTTGGTGTATTGATCCACTCGTCTTTGTTGAGTTTGTACCGATGTGTCCATATTCCATATTTTTCAATGGTCGATCTAGTTACCAGCGTGATATGAAATGAGTTATCCTAATGGCTCCTGCTGTTCCTTTGTATTTTCTTCATCTTTCCCAGATCGGTATTTCCATTGGGTTTTCCCCCTTTTTTTATGCTGAAAAATTTATTGGATAGGGTTCTGGTGCGGCATTTCAGATCTACGCTTAGTAGAACCATTTTCTTGAATTCCTGGAGTATACTGATATTTGGCCTGAGCCCAGAAAAAAAAGCAACTGTTTTTCCACTTTTTGACTCTATGCATCTGTTCGGCGAAGGACAGGTTCGTGTCTGGCCAAACTCGTACTAGATATTTCATTGACTTTTTTGGAATTACTGCAACGACTTGTATTGCGAACTGGATATAATTTGTATCTCCTTTCAGTTGTGAAGAGAGCCACTTCTGTTTTTTCAGGTGTGAGTTTCAGGACTTTACGCTACAGACAATCGAATACTCGTTGCAGTGCAACATTTGCCATATTCATCTCCTTTCAGCTTTGACGACCGCTACCAGAGCAATATCGTCGGAAAACAATTCCATTCTCAGGAGGTATGGTGGGTTCTATAGCATTGGTTCCAGAACTGACCCCTACAGTACCCCACTCTTCATTCTTCAATTCTCATGAAGTTTTCTGAATCCAAGATCATTTTTCTATCTGATTGGTTGGACTTTATCACATTGTCGAAACCCTCTTTCAACTCAGCTCATTTAAACTTTTCTACCAGCTTGCGCTATTGAAGGCGTTTCTGGTATTCAGTGTTATGATTGCACAGAGTCTTCGATTTCCCCAACAATATGGCATTCACCATCTGCTCACTCTAGATGAAACCAAACTGTCTTGGTGACAGTCCGCCCGTTCATGTTATTTCTCCCTTCAGTCTGGGAGAATCAGTAACTCAAAGAGTTTTTTCTCTATACTGAGCGAGCGTGGTGATCGATGAAATGACAGATTTTCAATAGGCTTGTGCGCTTTCCTCGGAAGCAATAGTCTTGCCCGTTTCGATTCTTCGGGGAATGTTGTGCTACCAGGTGGAACATTGTAAACAGCTAGTACGTACTCTGGGTTATTCAGAGCTACATCTTTCATTATTTCTGGCTGAATGTTTCCTTGACCAGGAGCCCTATCCACTTTGGCGTATGGATTCATGGTTACTGACCACTCTCTCATCGATATTTGATGAAACTACTCCTTGTCAAGTTCCCTAACTCCTAACCTGCTAGTAATCGTAAAAAGGTACCACTTTGGTAATCTTGAACATAATGAAGTTATCACTCAGGGGTTTGGTGTCACTCACTGTCGAATTTCTGATAAGACTCTTGAAATCAAGCATTTGTTATACAGTGTGGTTTTTTATAGTCCGCCTCTCTGTTAACTTTTGAGCGGTTCGATGTAGAACAATAGGACAAAAACCGTTTCGAATATCACCGATACCAATTTCTGAAATGAAAGACATTGTACTTGTTCGAAAGATAAAAGGCGCGGGGGAACACATCAATCTAAAAAATCCAAAAATCATGGGGGATCAAGTAGCACGTCGCGTCGTTGAAAATATAATTCGATTTTATTTCCAACCATTTATTTACTTTTATTCCGTCAATACGTTTTCTCACAATATGCATTTGCAATGATAAGTATTACAAAAAAATTCAACTATTATGTAGGATTATTATTCATTGGGAATATGAGGCAAAATTGTTGTCAATCGTATCCACTTGTGTTGTTCCTTCCCTACCTGCCAATGTGTTGCCTTAATACCTAATTCACTCTAGGTGAAATTTTTCACTGAATGCAAATGCGATAATCCGTTTTTAATATGAAGAGCAGGTGAGTAGTGTTATAATCATTCCTACATAAGAAGGTCTTGAACATCGATAAAATAATTGGGAGTGAAAAAACTTTACCAGTCTATTGAATATCAGTTCTTTCTTATTCATACGTGATTTCCCATGTGTGAATAGAAAAAAATCATAGAAATTAATTTCTGTAAAAAGTTTTCCAAAGTCATCAACACAAGGGTGCTGAAAAAATTAAATGGCGGGGATAATTTACTCTCAACTGAATGATCATATGACACTAATGTTATTTGGTCGTGTTATGCAAATTCTGGAATACATAAAGAAATGGTTCAGGTTTTGAAAACGTTATATTTATTTTCTTATAATAGAAAATATATTTGGTTTGCAAAATATTCTTGAAAAAACTTCAGTAACTCGCTACAATTTTTTTTCTATAGGTTTTCCTGAGGGTCGAAATCAGGTTGACCATTGAAGCCGTCTATGTCTTCCTCAATACTGAAGTCGCCTACTCAATTCATGTAGAACTGTTTGGCTTCCTTTGGTATGAAGCTTAGTAAGGATTTTATATCTTCTAATTTTTTTTCTGTAATAGGTTCTCCATTGGGCCACAGACTCCCAAGGAGTTTACTGAATTCCTGGTTGAAATTATTTGATAGTCTAGATGGTTTTTTTACAATATTTATTTTTTTATGAAAATTCTATGAGGCTTTTCCTTCAGCACTTCAATCTCTCTTATTTTCAACTAATTCACCTTATTCTTCTCTAAGTCTACTTTTCTGTTTGCTATAGATTTTTCGGATTCAGCAGTACTGTGTGAACAATAGTCTTCTGGAGAGTACATTCGCTGTTGTAGCTTTAAAGCACATTCAATATCGCTGAAATCGGCATCATTGGGTGAAAAGCTTTGCCCAGATATCAGAAGGCGGAGAGTAATTTTTTCAACAGTTGAATGAACCTCTAGTATTGCTTTCATCATCGAAACTATTTCAATGTTTCGGTTTTGTCCACCGCAGCAGTCGGACCAAAGTATTATTTGCTCACATGGTGTTATGTTATCATCTTCCATAATGTGTTTATATAGGCAAGATTCGACTTCCTGTGCACCACGACCAGCTTCACCTTCCAACCGTTAGTAACAATAACCCTTGTTTTTTTTATGTATGAATCCCTGCTTTGTACAGCCTCAGTTGACGCTTGCACAATACTATATTAGCAGGTATACGTGGAAGAAGAAGTGTCTTTCCCAAATCAAAACAGAGAACTTCCAAATCTTCATTATCTACTGCTTTTTTCCTGTCGGCATTCAGTGAATTTCTTGCCCCCTCTCCTAATTTTCAATGTGTTGCCTTTTGTTCCATATATATATTTTGTTTCTCAATAGTTCAGATAGATTTCAGTATCTCTAGTTTGTCACATGTATTGCATGCAAAATTGGTTTGCCAGAAGAAGGAACATTATCTTTTTCCGAAGGACCTGGAGCAGTCACAAATGTTCCATTATTGAGTGCAGCTTCCTCAATAACATGTTCTTGTTCCTGAATATTCAAAAAAAATTCATGCTGAATATCTATAACAATAATAAAATCAAAGCTTACCCCAAAAAATATCACTTTACGAGCACGTTGCAATATCAGAGAAGTACTTTTCATCATTTTGAAGCTGTTTTTATATAATTTGCAACAGAAAATCGAAAGAATGTATCTATACCATACACAAACGATTTTACAACAAACTGTCACTTTGCATATAACCACACTAATTTTTGCCGGGCGAACTGGCCTTCTACATTTTCAACCGACGAAACCAAAAAGGATGAGGTTCTCTATTCGACCCCTATATTTTATGTTTTTCCATCATGTTTTTTTATGTATGATCACGTATAACTTTTTACTGAGACGTCCGATTCCGATGATTCTTTCTTCAGTGGATAGGGTGTACTTCGAATTTGGTCCCATTTGAATTTATAGGATGAAATCCACCCCTAAGGGTAGCGAAATGAAGGATATTGATCACTATGAATTCTGGTCCGTTAACCGATTCTATCAGGCATAACTTTGTACTGGGTTCTTCGATTTGGATGATTCTTTTTTTAATAGATAGGGTTTACCTTATATTTAGATTTCGAGAGGAATTAGCTACCCTTACGGAAAGAAAAATAGGGGATAATTGATTTTTCACTAGTGAACATTGGCACACACATACGTAGTTGACAATACAGATCGCTACTGACATTATTCTTGTTCCGTCAAAATCAGTATATTTTTATGAGAGGATGGAATGATATACAAAGTAATGATATAAACTAACCAGAACAACAAAAATAATTTATATTACAACACATAGTAAAAGTAGATAATCATATTATTTGACTGGTAATAGTTGAAGTAAGGTGGGTAAGTAAGTATTTTGGAAGTAATCAAAAAACAAGCAGGTAGTAATTGGTAGATTTAAGCCACAAAAAATTGAAAAATAAAATCTTTCTAACAAAAAATTAAACCGACGAAATACGGAACTGAAAAGTAAAAAATAAAAACTTTTTAACAAAAAATTAAACCGACGAAAAAATCAACTGAAAAGCAGAAAATAAAATAAACCTTCTTAGTCTAAATGATAATTGAGCTCCCAAACTAATGTAAGTAACTGATTTTGAGTCGGCGCCAAACAAACTAGCAATTGAATTAGGTGAAGTGTAAAATGATGGCAGCGAGATGCACGGCTGCGTTTTGATGACTTCTTTCATAGATAATAATCTTCGATAATTGTTTGTGTGGCGCCAACTCAAAATCAGTTACATTAGTTCAGGAGCTCAATTATCATTTAGACTAAGAAGGTTTATTTCATTTTTTGCTTTTCAGTTGATTTTTTCGTCGGTTTAATTTTTTGTTTGAAAGTTTTTATGCATCAAACGACCAACGATCAATTTTTCATTGGTTGGTAACATTATGCAAAATCGTCAAAGCACGTTTGTGAACTTTAATGAAATTTTGTCGTTTGGTCAAGTGTTGCAAAACGGGAAACTGCAAATTTTACGTTTAGCGTTAAGCTCAACACGTCATAACTCCCAAATTTAGATGTCTGCGTTTGGCTGAATTTTTTCATAAGTAAGCCTAATTAGGCTTTGAAACTAATTCAAAAATGAAAAATTATCTAAGTCATGAATCTTCCTCTATTGACCGTATTTTGTATAACTCATCGCAATTGTGATTCCGTAGAACAACCATGGTCGAAAGTTGAATCGAATTACCCTCTCAACGATGTGCAACTCGACTTCTATACCTTTCGAAATTTCCAAGTTGATGTGCTCCCAGCGCCCTCTATCGAGTAATTGTAATGAGCCATCGGAATCGAATGGTCTACAATTTTGAATTATTGAACCAAAAATTGAGTAATCATTGAATTGACTGTTTTGGTAATCGCGAAATATAAAAAAGTTGTCTATTTTTGAATGGGTAATTGTTTGATTTCAGAGTTATGTTGTTTTTGTGATTACTCTGATCAGCAGTGTAAATATCTTGAATAGAAAGTAAATGATACTTTCTGACAATAATTAATATTATGAATCGTGTCATGTAATATGTAAAACATTGGACTCTTCTTATCGCAACCCAAGAAAGTTTTGCGAATGATAATGGTGCCATAGAAAGAAATCAGATCATAAGAAAGACTTTCTGTTTTTATACATTTTTATTATATATTTTGAACATACTGAAAATTCCTAAGTTGTCCATAGATACAACTCCAATATAATTATTTCATTCACCAGTAGTGGATGCAACACATAACAAATAAATGCACACTTATTCATGGAATTTTTTAATATCGTCCGAAATCTTCTCGGCAATCATGAAAGTCACAGCATTCATATGTCCTGCCACTATTTCTGGCATAACTCCTGCATCGACAACTCTCAAATTATCCATGTTATGCACCAAACAATGATTATTTACCACAGACTCCTTGGATGAACTACCCATTCGGGTAGTACCAACTGGATGGTGAATTGTGGTAGTGAGATTCCTAAGGGCACAGTACCAATAATTTCTATCAGATCTCTCCTTCAAATATTTCTCACAGCCAAGTTGATTCCCAATGAAAGTGGCGTTGATGGATCTGAAAGCTTCAGTTTCAGTAAAACTCAGTAGAAATTTCACGCCTTGGTACATTCTCTCAATATCATCATTTTTAGCATCAGATAGGAAATTATTGTCGATGATCGGAAAGTCCAGCGGACTATTAGACTGCAGAGAGATCGAGCCAGTGGATTTGGGTTTCAGCAGAATCATGTACAGTACAAAGTCAGTGAGAGTATTGTAGCTTCGAAAAACTCGAGCAAAATCATCATTAACGTTGAAAAAATTTTCAGGACTAGAAAGTGTACCTAATGGAGGTGAAGTCAAGATGAACTCTAAATTCGGAACTCCTTTCCCAGGGGTTTTTGTATTAAAGAATCCGATATAATCGCATCCAAGAGCATTTGTGAGAGGAGTCTCTCCTCTGATATATGCCTTCAAATTCTCCCTCAATGTCTTGAAGGGAGCAGTTCTGTTGGATCTGAATACCAAATTGAAAAACAGTGGGTGGTCCTCCAGTTTCTTTCCTACTGGTAATTCGTTTTTGATTTCAATGCCAAATTTGGTAAGCTCATCTCTTGGCCCAATTCCAGAAAGCATCAGTAGCTGAGGACTATTTATAGAACCAGCAGATAAAATAACTTCACGTCGTGATTTTGCAATGTATATCTTGCCATCTTTGATAAACTCGACACCTCGAGCAACTTTTCCATCTGATAGAATTCTCGATACAGATGCATTGAGTGTGACATTGAGATTTGGTCGACTATGCAGTATGGAATCAATGAAAGCATGTGCACCATTGTCACGCTTATTGAAATTTATATTAAATTGCACCTTTGACACACCTAGTTGTTTTTTTCCATTGTAGTCGACTTGTTCCAATCCTTTTTCCTTACAAGCTCTCAAAAAAGGTTCAGAAAGGACAGAAGGTGGTGCTGTGAAATTGACATGGAGAGGACCTTGTGTACCGTGGTATGGATGATCGTAGTTGATTAAGTCTACTTTTTCTGATTTCTTGAAATATGGTAAAACCTCTTCGTACGACCATCCTTCGTTACCCAAACGTGCCCACGTGTCAAAGTCTGAGGGACTTCCTCTGGCGTATATTATTACATTGTTAACTCCAGAACCACCGAGTGCTTTTCCTCGTGGATATGTACATTTCTTCTCCCGCATTCCTGAAAATAAATATCAACAATATTAGATGGTGGGAGAAAATTGCTCTGAATACGAAATATTGAGAAGAGAGGAAAGTGTTCTCTGGAAAAATACTAAAATGCACTCATTTTTCTAGAATGGTAATCATAGTCAAGTATCAACAAACTCCCTGTAACATTTTGGAAATGATAGAGTTGGGATTATTCAGCATAAACTCCATTTTCTTATCGATTCCGATGCTCACAAGAAAAAGGAAGTATTTGCATTTGTTTTTTCAGATTTCCCAGGAAAACCAATTGAAATGCGTTGAAATAACCAATAACAATTATCAACAATTATCCGTCCGTCCGTCCGTCCGTCCGTCCGTCCGTCCGTCCGTCCGTCCGTCCGTCCGTCCGTCCGTCCGTCCGTCCGTCCGTCCGTCCGTCCGTTCGTTCGTTCGTTCGTTCGTAAAAAATAAACTGATGATATTTCATTCGTCCGAATTCTCCGCTAATGGGCATTCTATTAGAATTAAAATATAAATTGAAGAAATCATGTAAATAGTTTTCTTTATTGCTATTTCTAATGGGTACACAGAAATAGAAGCCCATGAATGTATGTATGTATCTAATTGAAGTTGAATGTGCAATTATTGAATATCATATTTGGAAGCGATTGCTGAATACTAATTCTTTTAGAAATTGATAATTTGTCGACGTTGAAGTGACGGCTTCTCGCATTTTCCATTTCTAAATTCGTTGGTATGCCTGATGGTATGTTCTGTATTGCATTTGCAATTTTATTTGCTATGTCAAGCTTACTTTTCTTCGATTAATCAATATATCCCTCAGCGACTGTAGTAGATTTCCAGCCACCGTGGCGTTTTGACGTGTTTATGTCACCTCCAGCATCAACAAGAATTGTTGCGGAGGATCGGCGAAAGCAGTGCCCGGTATATAATTCGTAATTTGGCAATTTTAAATACATGGCAATGTCTTTCCCCATAGCTCCAAACTTATTCAGACCTATTCTCTGAATGGCACACTTTCCTTTTTGATAATTAATGAAAAACCATAAACCATCAGCATTTTGAGGGCGGAGATTTGCGTATTTTTCATAAATTTCGTAAATTTCATAAATTTCGTAGAATTTGCCAGTTACAGTAACATTTCGTACTATTTTAGTTTCACTGTCTGGTATTGGTACTGAGACAGCTGAACCAAGATCATTGAAATGAGTAATTTTCATTTGATGTAATTCATGTCTTCTACATGCACCCATTACTCCCATAACTAATGCAACCTACAATGTAAATTAGTTTACTTGAACATATTTTTCATCAAATGGAAATATAAAACTTACTTTTGTTGCCAAATATATTTCATCTGGAGCCTGTTCAATGAAATTATCGATGTCATTTGCTGTGAAGATGTTCGATCGTTCGATCGTTCGATCGTTCGATCGTTCGATCGTTCGATCGTTCGATCGTTCGATCGTTCGATCGTTCGATCGTTCGATCGTTCGATCGTTCGATCGTTCGATCGTACGATCGTTCGATCGTTCGATCGTTCGATCGTTCGATCGTTCGATCGTTCGATCGTTCGATCGTTCGATCGTTCGATCGTTCGATCGTTCGATCGATGTCATTTGCTGTGAAGATGTTCGATCGTTCGATCGTTCGATCGTTCGATCGTTCGATCGTTCGATCGTTCGATCGTTCGATCGTTCGATCGTTCGATCGTTCGATCGTTCGATCGTTCGATCGTTCGATCGTTCGATCGTTCGATCGTTCGATCGTTCGATCGTTCGATCGTTCGATCGTTCGATCGTTCGAACGATCGAACGAACGAACGAACGAACGAACGAACGAACGAACGAACGAACGAACGAACGAACGAACGAACGAACGAACGAACGAACGAACGAACGAACGAACGAACGAACGAACGAACGAACGGACGGACGGACGGACGGACGGACGGACGGACGGACGGACGGACAGATCGACGACGGACAGACGAGACGGACGACGACGACGGACGGACGACGGACGACGGAGACGACGGACGGACGGAGACGAGACGACGACGGACGAACGGACGACGGACGGACGACGGACGACGGACGGATCGAGACGACGACGAGACGGACGGACGGACGACGAACGAACGAACGAACGACGGAAACGACGGACGAACGGAGACGGAACGGAGACGAACGAACGAAACGAAACGACGAACGAACGAACGAACGAACGAACGAACGGAACGAACGAACGAACGAACGAACGAACGAACGAACGAACGAACGAACGAACGAACGAACGAACGAACGAACGAACGAACGAACGAACGAACGAACGAACGAACGAACGAACGAACGAACGAACGAACGAACGAACGAACGAACGAACGAACGAACGAACGAACGAACGAACGAACGAACGAACGAACGAGCGAACGAACGAACGAACGAACGAACGAACGAACGAACGAACGAACGAACGAGCGGCGGACGAATGGACGGACGGACGGACGGACGGACGGACGGACGGACGGACGGACGGACGGACCGAACGATCGAACGATCGAACGATCGAACGATCGAACGATCGAACGATCGAACGATCGAACGATCGAACGATCGAACGATCGAACGATCGAACGATCGAACGATCGAACGATCGAACGATCGAACGATCGAACGATCGAACGATCGAACGATCGAACGATCGAACGATCGGACGATCGAACGATCGAACATCTTCACAGCAAATGACATCGATAATTTCATTGAACAGGCTCCAGATGAAATATATTTGGCAACAAAAGTAAGTTTTATATTTCCATTTGATGAAAAATATGTTCAAGTAAACTAATTTACATTGTAGGTTGCATTAGTTATGGGAGTAATGGGTGCATGTAGAAGACATGAATTACATCAAATGAAAATTACTCATTTCAATGATCTTGGTTCAGCTGTCTCAGTTACAATACCAGACAGTGAAACTAAAATAGTACGAAATGTTACTGTAACTGGCAAATTCTACGAACTTTATGAAAAATACGCAAATCTCCGCCCTCAAAATGCTGATGGTCTATGGTTTTTCATTAATTATCAAAAAGGAAAGTGTACCATTCAGAGAATAGGTCTGAATAAGTTTGGAGCTATGGGGAAAGACATTGCCATGTATTTAAAATTGCCAAATTACGAATTATATACCGGGCACTGCTTTCGCCGATCCTCCGCAACAATTCTTGTTGATGCTGGAGGTGACATAAACACGTCAAAACGCCACGGTGGCTGGAAATCTACTACAGTCGCTGAGGGATATATTGATTAATCGAAGAAAAGTAAGCTTGACATAGCAAATAAAATTGCAAATGCAATACAGAACATACCATCAGGCATACCAACGAATTTAGAAATGGAAAATCGCGAGAAGCCGTCTACTTCAACGTCGACAAATTATCAATTTCTAAAAGAATTAAGTATTCAGCAATCAAGCTCTCCAAATATGATATTCAATAATTGCACATTCAACTTCAATTAGATACATACATACATTCATGGGCTTCTATTTCTGTGTACCCATTAGAAATAGCAATAAAGAAAATATTTACATATTTCTTCAATTTATATTTTAATTCTGATAGAATGCCCATTAGCGGCGAATTCGGAGTAATGAAATATCATCAGTTTATTTCTTTCAAAGTTTTTGCAATGTATTAAACGTGAACGATATGTTGTCATAGAAAAAGTATAGTATGCAACTCGCAACAAAATGGCCATTTTGCACTCGTATGAATTGTAGCACTTGCCTTCGGCTCGTGCTGCAAATCTCATACTCGTGCAATATGGGCATCATTTTGTGCTCATTGCATAATATACTATTGTGTCTAGCTGACGCAAATTGAGATTAGAAGAATGTAGCGTTGCTGACCTGGTGAGCATTCCGAAACAGAAAGATAAAGAGTTTTCCAGGAATCGAAAAGCAGAAGAAAATAATTTTATGAACGCTAATGCCCTCTATATAATTCACGTTCTTTCGACAGGCAATTAGTTCATTCAAAGTGATCCAAACGAATTAATTCAGATCAGAAACAAGTACAGTGACGTGCGTGGTATTTTAATGTAGTGAATTTCGAATGATTCATTCAACTGTCAGAGTGCATAATTGTTCCGTGGTATGAAGTGTACAGAAACGAATTCAATATTTCAATAGCCACGTACCCCAGATTCGTAACAGTATCCATCATGAAATATGATCATGACAATATCCAATCGGATGCCATGGCCCATTTAATCAGGATGGTATTAAGGTGATCCAAACTTGAATGTTTTAGTTCGAACAGACAGAACGACTCGAGCAAGCAGTAACGAACACATCGAGCACAATTTTGGTATGTTCAGCATTGGTCGTTCGTTTGTTCGATCGTTCGATCGTTCGATCGTCCGATCGTTCGATCGTTCGATCGTTCATTGTTCGATCGTTCGATCGTTCGATCGTTCGTTCGTTCGTTCGTTCGTTCGTTCGTTCGTTCGTTCGTTCGTTCGTTCGTTCGTTCGTTCGTTCGTTCGTTCGTTCGTTCGTGTTATTTCTCCACTGAGACTACTCGAAGCAAGTGGCCTTTCCACTATAAACAGAAGGTGGCACCCGAGGCAAATCCGAAATCCTCAGGGAAGCGCCAAAATCTGATTGTAGAGGAAAAGACCCTCACAACAGGATGGAGGTCAATGTGGCTGCTGGTGCATTTTTCTATTCTCGAATTATCAAACAATAAGAAGTAGTCCAGACGTGAAAATTTTATGGGAATCGTGCAAAAGGCATCTTATTAAAACGAAGTTTTTTCCAAATTGAAGGAAAAGGCCAATCATAGGATGATTTCATTTCAGTTGATTGTATTGCAGACTGTTGATGTGGAGAAAAACACATTGATAAATCCAAAAGGAAATTGAAAGGCAGATTATGCTTTCATAAAAGTAACATCAGAAAATTGTGATAATACATCTTCATTAGATCAGATTATAATTTGAAATATATATCTCATTTTGAAGAACACAATTCTGTGAATTACAAACAAACACTGAATAATCTCAGCATTATTTGATCTTATTCGTTAGGCCGCACTTCTCAAGACAGTAGCAATTGAAAAAAAAACATTTATCCTAATTAATTTTCTCCTGATCTTTTGACACTCCTAATCTGTAGCCAAAATAATCTATACATATATAATAACATGTCCTGACTGACTGATTCACTAACTCACGATCAACGCCCGGACCAAACCACTGAACACAAAGAGCTGAAATTCTGATGGCGTATTCCTTTGATGACAAGAGTAACCAGGGGTGGAAATTAAAATACCGTTAGTTTCGGTGTTAGAGTCATGGAAACTGGTATTTGGCCTTTTCTTCTCGAATAACGAAACACATATTTTAAGATTATTGGAACTTCAACACCTGAAGGGTTAAATGGGGTTCGGAAGTTTGTACAGGAGCTCCCTCAATTTTCGAATTGGGTTCATAGAAATTGATATTTGAAGCATGTGCTACAAATAAAAAAATATGTATTTTAGTGTCTTCAGCGATCCAAACCCTGAAGGGGTCAAATGGGGGGTGAAACTTTTCATAGTGGTTCTGTTACATTTCAAGTTAGGATCTTAAAAATAGATATTTGAGGTTTTTGTTGCATATGAAGACATACGCTTTCCAGTGTTTTTAGAAATTCAACTACTAAAGGGGTGAAATGGAGGCTGAAAATGTTTATTGGGCTTTCGCAAGTTCTCAAGTTAGAATGATGAAAATTGGTGTTTTGGCTCTCTGTCACGGATAAATGAATCGTTTTAAACCTTATTGAAAATGCCATACCTACAGGGGTGAAAAGGGATTGGTGAATTTGTAATAGTCGTCACAAAGCATCACTTTCGCTGTCAAATCAATTATGCCACCCAAACGAGATAACGGAAAACAAAATCACGGAATAGCGGGATAATGAGAAACGGTACAACAGAAAGCGGACAAAGCCTCAGCCATAAGCCAGATGGAACCACACAAAGCAAAACATAGCGAAAAATAGCTAGTTGAGAATAATATAACAATGGCAATTACATATTTTAGGGAGAAAACCTTATAAGTGAGAGTTCTAAATGGTACAGAAAACCGAATGGAAGAGGAACATTCTTTCACAGATCTTGGAAACTACCCAAAATTATGTATTTATATTACCGAAGAAAATCATTCATTTGAAAGAATAGGAAATAATGAATTTGAATGAAAAACATTATAGTCAATGTATTCATAATAATAATATATTCAATTATTCTTGGAAGGAAACCAAGGGAAAATAGATCCAATAAACTGGTGTACCATTAAAAACACATTTTCGAAATTGAAAGTAGGTATCAAGAAAAAGTGTCTGTTTTTTTTCATAACGAAATGATGAGTTATATCATTATATTTTACTGACGAAGGACTAATAACAGAGCTTTTTCTTGAATCCTAAAACAATATTTCCACAAATAAAAATATTTTCCAAATTATGCGCTAAGGGATAATCATTTTTTTTCCTTATATAACATATGTTGTTAAGGAAAAACTCGTGTACCAAACTCAATCAATTCGGGATGATATTCTGAAAAAGACGTATTTTTCGGTTTTTTTAACAAAAATAAGAAAAACGACCCTACTTTTTGGCCAAACCTCAAAAACTATCGATTATCAGGAAAATTGAAAAAAAAAAGAAATTTCCTATGATAATGCTACTCTCGGAACTCTTTCCCAATCATTTATAATTTTAATTCAACGATGACTTAAAACATGTGCGTTACGGTAGGACTACAGCACCTCTCAAGAGAGCAATGCACATAACATATTTTTTATATTATTAAATATGAATTTAAAAATTCCAGAAATCATTATATCATGTATCATTGAAAGAATGTAATTTCGTTGGCAAATTTTTTTCATTCAATTTTGATAATGTAAGGCTATTGTTATTTGAGTTGTTTTTTTGGAACCGCCGATTTTATTAAAAACCAAATAATTGTTCACAGAAGGACTCCATGATTTTCTTGCTTCCTGAAGTACATGTGTACTCGATAATATCACGCTATGTAATTGTTTGGAAGTTGATTAGTTTGTTAATCATTAATTTCTAAAAATAACAAAATATGATAAATCGATTACGGTTTAATTGGGTTAATTTTTAAAAAAAATTTGTTTATACAATATTCATAAACAAATGGATAAGTTGAATATTTTCCAAAAATTTTTTTTGCATTCGGTTGCTAAGAGTTTATCATGATTAAAAAAATTCCAATTTTTTTTTATTATTCATAAGCAATATTTTTTTTTTATTATTTGGATAATATATAAAGAATTCATTTTTTCTTTGAAATTCATTATTGGTTATTCTCTACCTATTAAGATTTTTCAATTTTCTTATTGATGATGTAATGGTTTATTTACTTATTTTAACAATTAGTTATAAACACACTTTGGCATTATATTCTTTTAATGGTTCAAAAAACAACAGAAACAATAATACAACAAACTTTAAAAAATTTTTTAATTTCTATAGAATTTTCTAGACAAATTAAAAAAAAATATTTGAACAGTTTGTTGTATACGGTTGTTTTTGTAATTTTTTGCAAAACTCAAAAAAAAAATTAACACCAATCAAAGTTTGTTTATAACTGATAGTTAACTAAATAAATAATGAAACACATAAATATAACTTTTGTTCGAAGGTTGTAGACGATGTGGTAACTTGATTACTATCGTTTCGGACGTCCATCGTCTTAATGTATTCAAAAGGTTTTCACGACGTTTGGAATGCTTGTATCTGCAATCGTCTTCAGGTGAATACTGACAAGTTTAGGTGCTACTTACCAATTTATATGACTGTCGGCGTAATGATGCGTGCAATTCCGCCATGTGCAGCGGTGCGTGTAATTTCGCGCAGTGTGGTGGTGGTATGTGAAGTTTCGCGCCTCTGCAGCCTGCCAGAAAAAGCAATCAGGGGTTTCCATACGTTCTTGATCGCTTGAACGCTTGGTTGACTAAAGGCGTTATTGGCTTCGATGTAGGCGGCCTCTTTGAACTTTCGTTTGAAACAATGCTCCTCTCTATATAGAACACTTGCGTCGTCCCATAGAACTCGATGGTGCTCAGTCCAGGCGTGGTCAGCGATTCCCGATTTTGATGTTTCTCCACGTTGAGTTCATTTCTTGTGCTCATCCAATCTTACCGATAACGGTCTCTTTGTCTCTCCAATGTAGGAATCTCCGCATTCACATGGAACTTCATCAATGCAATTCTTACTGATTTCATTTTTGTTGTCAGGTTTGGTCTTGGTCAGGAAACTCCGTAAAGTACTGCCCGATTGGAAGCAACTCTTGATGTTGAACTTGTTTCCGATCCTTCTGATCTTCTCGGAGACAGCTCTGATGTACGAAAGGCAGATCACTGTGCTTTGTTGTTGCTCTTCAGATGTCTTCGTTCTCCGGAGTTGTTTCAATACTTCTTCTAGAAGTTTCTTGGGATATCCATTCCGGTGGAGGTCCTCTCTGATGTGGTTTAATTCGGCATCCAGTGACTCCACGTCGTTGCATAGGTGCGTCGCTCTCTCCACCAATGTTCTCACGATCCCTCTCTCCGTCGAACTCGGATGGTTGGAGCTGTAACTGAGGTACTGCCCCGTATGTGTCTTCTTTCTGTAGACGGGGGAGCGAATTTCATTGCCTATTCACTCAACGTTCCAATCGAGGAAGGGTAAGGCACTGTTGGTTTCCATCTCCATCGTGAACTTCATCGAATCCCTGATTCTGTCAATTCCTGAGAAGAAATCCTGGAGATGTTCATTTCCGTGATTCCATACAATGAAGGTGTCATCCACGTACCTCAATCACAGCTTTGGTTTGTATTCTGCCTCCCGTGAAGCCAATTCCTCGAACCACTCCATGTATATGTTGGCGATGATTGGAGAAAGGAAAGATCCCATCGGGAGTCAGTCGACTTGAGAGAAGAATCGGTCCTTTTCCTGAAAATATGAGTTCTGTAGGCAGCACTGCAGTAATTCCAATATTGCGTGGGTAGGCAGGTCAGTCCTCTCGTGCAGCTGGTCATCCTCTTCGAATTTCCTTTTGATGATACTGAGAGATTCCTCTATAGGGACATTGGTGTAGAGGCTCTCCACGTCGAAGCTGATGAAACGATCTTCTGGTCCAAGTTCAACATCTGTGATGGTGTCAACGAAGTGCTTGGAATTCTTGACATATACACTGCTATTTCCTTGTGAGGGTTCTGGTATCGGTGGGAGGTATTTCGATAACTTCTAGGTTGGTGAGTTCCGTGAGCTGGTGATCGGTGTCAGTGGTATGTCTGGTTTGTGGATTTTCGGAAGCCCGTAGAGTGGGTGGTTTGCTGAGTGTGGCGTTAGACGTGATCGTTCGTTGTCTGGGATGGAGTGTTTGAATTTCCTCAGAGTGTTGTAGATCTTCCTTTCTATAGTGGGTGTCGGATCCTTCTTCAAGAGTTTATAGTTCCCTGTGTGGAGTAACGACTCTATCTTGTCATCATATGTTGTGGTGTCCAGGATAACTGTGGCGTTTCCTTTAAAGACTGGAAGAATCTTTATGGATGAATCCTTTTGTAGAATTTTCAGGGCCCTCTGTTTCTCTGCACTGATGTTACTCCGGGGATCCCTCTCCTTCTCGAGTGTCTCTCTCACTTTCCATCTGAACTCTTCTGCCTGGATGGGATTCATTCTGCTGCTGGTTGACTCTACAGAGCTCACAATGTCCAGGATAGGTATTGTTTTAGTTGCAACTGCAAAGTTCAATCCCTTTTTCAGCAGGGACTCCTCTACTCCTGTAAGTGGTTTGGTTGAGATATTAATAATGGATTTTCACCTTTGCTGCTGGTTTTGGAGACGTGTTCTCCTGTCTATTCGATTCCATTTCTTCTGATGCCCCCTCTCTTGTTCCTGGCGGATTCCCGCGCATCTATTCTCAATCTTGGCAAATATGGGTTGATTGTCCTCCTCTAAGGTGTACTCTCTGATTTCTTGAAATCTAGCAGTGGCATCCTGTAGCAGCATCTCTTTCTTCCAACGGATCAGGTCGCAGATCGACTATCACCGTTGGAAGAAAAAGATGCTGCTACAGGATGCCACTGCTAGATTTCAAGGAATCAGAGAGTACACCTTAGAGGAGGACAATCAACCCATTTGCCAATATTGAGAATAGATGCGGAATCCCAGAACAGATAGGAGGCATGAGAAGGAATGGAATCGAATAGCAGGAGACACGCTCACAAACCAGCAGAGAAGTAAGAAAACCATTATTAATATCTCAACTGAACTACTTACAGGAGTAGAGGAGTCCCTGCTGGAAAAGGGATTGAACTTTGCAGTTGCATCTAAAACAATACCTATCCTGGACATTATAAGCTCTGTAGAGTCAACCAGCAGCAGAATGAATCCCGTCCAGGCAGAAGAGATGACCAGCTGCACGAGAGGACTGACCTTCCTACCCACGCAATATTGGAATTACTGCAGTGCTGCCTACAGAACTCATATTTCCAGGAAAAAGACCGATTCTTCTCTCAAGTCGACGGACTCTCGATGGGATCTTCCCTTTCTCCAATCATCGCCAACATATACATGGAGTGGTTCGAGGAATTGGCTAAACGGGAGGCAGAATACAAACCAAAGCTGTGTTTGAGGTACGTCATTGTATGGAATCACGGAAACGAACATCTCCAGGGATTCGATGAAGTTCACGATGGAGATGAAAACCGACAGTGCGTTACCCTTCCTCGATGTGAACGTTGAGAGAATTGGCAATGAAATTCGCACCTCCGTCTACAGAAAAAAGACACATACGGGGCAGTACCTCAGTTACAGCTCCAACCATCCGAGTTCGACGGAGACAGGGATCGTGAGAACATTGGTGGAGAGGGCGACGCACCTATGCAACGACGTGGAGTCACTGGATGCGGAATTAAACCACATCAGAGAGGACCTCCACCGGAATGGATATCCCAAGAAACTCCTAGAAGAAGTGTTGAAACAACTCCGGAGAACGAAGACATCTGAAGAGCAACAACAAAGCACAGTGATCTGCCTTCCGTACATCAGAGGTGTCTCCGAGAAGATCAGAAGGATCGGAAACAAGTTCAACATCAAGAGCTGCTTCCAATCGGGCAGTACTTCACGGAGTTTCCTGACCAAGACCAAACCTGACAACAAAAATAAAATCAGTACGAATTGCATTTATGAAGTTCCATGTGAATGCGGAGATTCCTACATTGGAGAGACAAAGAGACCGTTATCGGTAAGATTGGATGAGCACAAGAAATGGACTCAACGTGGAGAAACATCAAAATCGGGAATCGCTGACCACGCCGGGACTGAGCACCATCGAGTTCTATGGGACGACGCAAGTGTTCTACATAGAGAGGAGCATTGGTTCAAACGAAAGTTCAAAGAGGCCGCCTACATCGGAGCCAATAACGCCTTTAGTCAACCAAGCGTTGAGATCAAGAACGTATGGAAACCCCTGATTGCTCTTTCTGGCAGAGGTGCGAAACTTCACGCACCACCACACTCCGCGAAATTACACGCACCGCTGCACATGGCGGAATTGCATGCATCATTACGCCGACAGTTATATAAATTGGTAAGTAGCACCTAGACTTGTCAGTATTCACCTGAAGACGATTGCAGATACAAGCATTCGAAACGTCGTGAAAACCTTTTGAATACATTGAGACGATTGACGTCCGAAAAGATAGTAATCACGTTACCACATCGTCTACAACCTTCAAACAAACGTTGGAAACCCGGTACGGACTCGGCATCAGCGACAAGTTCAGAGGCTACGAAAGGACAATGATAAAGCTCACCAAGGAGGAAACTCACATCCAGTTTCTACGGAGAAACAGAGACAAAAACATCATCCCAGACGGTTTCCAGGTAAAGTCACCTATTCCCGGGGAACGAGCACAACGCATCATGGAGCGGGCCAGTCACGCACTAATCAGGTCGCAGATCAACTATCACCGTTGGAAGGAAGAGATGCTGCTACAGGATGCCACTGCTAGATTTCAAGAAATCAGAGAGTACACTTCAGAGGAGGACAATCAACCCATATTTGCCAAAATTGAGAATAGATGCGCGGGAATCCGCAAGGAACAAAAGAGGAGGCATCAGAAGAAATGGAATCGAATAGCAGGGAGAACACGGTCTCCACAAACCAGCAGCAAAGGTGAGAAAACCATTATTAATATCTCAACTAAACCACTTACAGGAGTAGAAGAGTCCCCGCTGGAAAAGGGATTGAACTTTGCAGTTGCACCTTAAACAATACCTATCCCGGACATTGTAAGCTCTGTAGAGTCAAACAGCAGCTGAATGAATCCCATCCAGGCAGAAGAGTTCAGATGGAAAGTGAGAGAGACACTAGAGAAGGAGAGGAATCCCCGGAGTAACATCACTGCAGGGGAACAGAGGGCCCTGAAAATTCTACAAAAGGATTCATCCATAAAGATTCTTCCAGCCGATAAAGGAAACGCCACAGTTATCATGGACACCACAACATATGATGACAAGATAGAGTCGTTACTCCACACAGGGAACTATAAACTCTTGAAGAAGGATCCGACACCCACTTTAGAAAGGAAGATCTACAACACTCTGAGGAAATTCAAACACTTCATTCCAGACAACGAACGATCACATCAAACGCCACACTACAGCAAACCACCGCATCTCTACGGGCTTCCGAAAATCCACAAACCAGACATGCCACTGAGACCGATCACCAGCTCACGGAAATCACCAACCTACAAGTTATCGAAATATCTCCTACCGATACTACAACCCTTACAAGGGAATAGCAGTCCATACGTCAAGAATTCCAAGCACTTCGTTGACACCATCACAGATGTTGAACTTGGACCAGAAGATCGTTTCATCAGCTTCGACGTGGAGAGCCTTTACACCAATGTCCCTATAGAGGAATCTCTCAGTTTCACCAAAAGAAACTCGAAGAGGATGACCAGCTGCACGAGAGGACTGATCTTCCTACCCACGCAATATTGGAATCAGTGCAGTGCTGCCTACAGAACTCATATTTCCAGGAAAAGGACCGATTCTTCTCTCAAGTCGACGGACTCCCGATGGGATCTTCCCTTTCTTCAATCATCGCCAACATATACATGGAGTGGTTCGAGGAATTGGCTATACGGGAGGCAGAATACAAACCAAAGCTGTGGTTGAGGTACGTGGATAACACCTTCATTGTATGGAATCACGGGAACGAACATCTCCAGGATTTCTTCTCAGGAATTAACAGAATCAGGGATTCGATAAAGTTCACGATGGAGATGGAAACAGTGCCTTACCCTTCCTCGATGTGAACGTTGAGAGAATAGGCAATGAAATTCGCACCTCCGTCTACAGAAAGAAGACACATACGGGGCAGTACCTCAGTTACAGCTCCAACCATCCGAGTTCGACGAAGAGAGGGATCGTGAGAACATTGGTGAGAACATATGCAAAGACGTAGAGTCACTGGATGCCGAATTAAACCACATCAGAGAGGACCTCCACCGAAATGGATATCCCAAGAAACTCCTAGAAGAAGTATTGGAACAACACCGGAGAACGAAGACATCTGAAGAGCAACAACAAAGCACAGTGATCTGCCTTCCGTACATCAGAGGTGTCTCCGAGAAGATCAGAAGGATCGGAAAGAAGTTCAACATCAAGAGCGGCTTCCAATCGGGCAGTACTTTACGGAGTTTCCCGACCGAGACCAAACCTGACAACAAAAATGAAATCAGTAAGAATTGCATTTATGTAGTTCCATGTGAATGCAGAGATTCCTACATTGGAGAGACAAAGAGACCGTTTTCGGTAAGATTGGATGAGCACAAGAAATGGACTCAACGTGGAGAAACATCAAAATCGGGAATCGCTGACCACGCCTGGACTGAGCACCATCGAGTTCTATGGGACGACGAAAGTGTTCTACATAGAGAGGCGCATTGGAACAAACGAAAGTTCAAAGAGGCCGCCTACATCGAAGCCAATAACGCCCTTAGTCTACCAAGCGTTGAGATCAAGAACGTATGGAAACCCCTGATTGCTCTTTCTGGCAGGCTGCAGAGGCGCGAAACTTCACGCACCACCACACCGCGCGAAATTACACACACCGCTGCACATGGCGGAATTGCACGCATTATTGCGCCGACAGTCATATAAATTGGTAAGTAGCACCTAAACTTGTCAGTATTCACTTGAAGACGATTGCAGATACAAGCATTCGAAACGTCGTGAAAACCTTTTAAATACATTAAGACGATGGACGTCTGAAACGATAGTAATCAAATAAATATAACTGTTCACTATGTTTTTGCGCGCAAGTGTTGAAAGCATAAATTCCAAAGTAAGTTTCAGAAATTTAATTTCAAGTCAACAGTTGAACTAATAGTTGATTACTTCCTAGCTGTTGCTAAGAGTCAACAATTTTCTTCATAGTTCTTATTATTTACAAATATGATAATAACATTCAAATGTTTTTTAAAATTTCATTGACATTAATATTTATCATACAATCTGAACAACTGGAAATATTCCTTCTGCACTTCCCATGTTTTTTTTGTCATTTAGTATTTTTGTAGGAGGAATGGAATGAGCAGTATTGGCCGCCATCAAATGAAGGCTTCTGGCTATATTTCTCCAAGTAGCCTGCGAATCCCCAATTGAATGTATCATTTAAAATTTCCATCGTCTGTGTCTTCTGATAGTACTTAAGTTTGCCCTTTCTTTTACAAGTAAAGTGACCAAAGACCGGCAAAAACAGTGACCAGTATAGAGCTTCGGATCTGTCAGTTTCAAGAATTCTACCGGTATTTTACTGAATGTATAGATACCAACTGGATTTTTGGTAAATTTCGATTAAAATTAAAATGAGAGTGGTCAACCGTAGTGAAAGATCGTGGAACATTAGTATTTGAATCGGGAATTTTTAATATTAATGAAGACTAATAAGCAAAAAATATACCCAATATAGTTTACTGCTTCCATCATAGAATAGTTGTTGTCTAGTATAGTTTTTAGGAACTAATCCTTGAATATTTTCAGAATGAATCGAAGGTAGATTATATATTCTCGTTATACATAAATTTCATTTCAGAGTATGAAGCAAAATTCAAACTTTCGACTACCGGATAAACTTTTCAACAAGCCGCGTGATTTGTTATCATACTGTGGAATTGAATATGAACATCAAACACATTACATTATCTGCTATGAGACATAAATGACAATAATGATTTTGTATTGACTGAAAAATTGGACACCAATATATATAGTATAGGCCAATCCACGACACCAAAAGTCGCACTCCTAGTGCTTTCAGAGTAAAGCAAACAAATTATGAAAGAAAGAGGAATTTTCATACTTGCCGGTAGGTAATTAGCACTATGAGAAAAACCACAAACCATCCTGATGATTGGGAAACCATCAAGCAGCTGTAGCCGAATGATAGCTTTCGTGGATTCGTAACAAATGTATCTTTCTTTTTTTTATATATTTATATAGATATGTATAAATATATATATATATATATATATATATATATATATATATATATATATATATATATATTTTTGTATATATATATAAAAATCGTAACCTATAAGAACAACATCGATGAGACAAAAATGCCATGAAAACCGCTCAGACATAATCAACTTCAAATTGACCACAATCTCATTTAAAAATGAAAAATTTCATATAGCAAACATAAATATTCATTCACCCTGTTCAGCATCACTCATATATACGCCACTTTCCAAACACTAGCACCAATAATGAAGAGAAACTAACCATAAATACATTCTCCTAATGTTTTTCTAGCTAGTCGCCATTTATAGGACAAACACAACAAAGCGAAGCACATAACAAAATAGCACTAATAAAAAGAATGTCCAACATAAATATAAACATCAGCCCAAAGCTTGAAAATTGGTTGCTAAAACAACATTAATATGGTTAAACCTAGGTACGTTACCCGATGGTATTCTTGCCACACATAACCTAACTTTGAACTTACAGATGTATCTTCATAATTTTTTTTTTCAGATGTATATATACATATATACAGGGTGTTGGTGAATGAGTGCGACAAATTTCAGGTGGTGATTCTGCATGAAATAATAATGACACTTTGCTATATAACTCTTGTTCGCAAATGCTTTGTTTTTCGAGATACTTCTCGAGGGCGCCCGCAGTCAGCCGTTTGTTTCTCAAATGTATCATTTTCGTGCAAACGTTGGTGAAGACGAGCAAATATTGTGTGATGGGGTATAATTATTCTAATCTCAATTGGAATGGCAATAAAAATAAGAGCACTACGAGGAGTGTTTATATGCACTGCCCGGCAAATGGGAAATTTATATACTGCCAGTGTTTTTACTTTCAAAGCGTTCCTGGTACAATCATAAAAAAGTTAAGTGGTGTGGCCCTAGTTGCCCAGATCATTAGTAAGGGCGCTATCAAATATATTTGAGGAATAAAAGCTCGACTTGCTGGATTGGACATCTGTTATCTGAAGCCGCATGATTTCCCAGTTCACAATATTTCCTAATCAGTGTCGTGTGTTGGTGAAGTTAGGAATTATCCATTGAAAATAATTTGATCAATATGGCTTTCTGGAGACCTTTTGAAACAAATAATAAGATTCAGTTGAGATAACATTTGTCTACTTTTTCATGGGGTGATCAACTGCTATGATTGCAAGAATAGGTAACTGAAAAAATACCACTGGGAAATAATATATCGACGCCTATGTCAAGGCGGAAAGAGAAATCCTCCACGAAACTTTTGATGTCGGTCCAATTGGGATTAGAAATACTATACCTTACTTTTCTGATACAACTCAGCATACAATCGTCGAGCTTGCCGAGCATTTTTATTACTCGACCATAGACAAAATGCATGTCTGACAATTCTGCATTTGTATAATTTTCCATTCATTTCGATAAAAGAAAAATAAATTACTTATTATCATTAATATTATACCAAACTATAATCTTAAAAATGAAGAATCGCTAATTCGACATTTCGTAGAAATATTCGTATTTAACAGAATGTTGACAGTAGCCTACTAGCATCGCTACTAGATAATGTACTAAAGTAATGACAAATACGCGTTGAGATGTTTTATTTTTTGCACAAAAACGGCGCCCCATACGGAAAAAAATCAGGACAGATTTTTTGTCACAAATTAAACGAGAAATTTTTATTTGGAATATTTTAGTAGCGTACAATTTTTTTCTTTAAAATAATTGAGATCATTACCCGTATGCGCGCCAATTATGAACATAAAATTCTCAATTACATATCACAAAATGCGCAATAACTACCTCTTGAAACTCTTTGAATTTCATCCGCATATCTCGACCGGTTTCAGAGCAATAAATAAATAGTCAGGTTTTAAGAAAAATTTTAACACCCATTTGCGGACGAAAGTTATATGGCGAACTGTCATTATTTTTTCATGCATAATCATCCCCTGAAGTTCGTCGCACTTATTCACTAACACCCTGTATATAAATATTAAAAAATTTTTTTTACTGAAGATGCCCTTAAAACGATGGCGGAACTCTCAAAATAGCGTGAATTTTAGTGTCGTCTTCAAGATAATGAAAAACCCGAAAAAAATACAGAAATATATATATATATATGGTGTATGTTTTTTTTTTCTCGGTCATTTCATGGATATTTTTCGGAATATATCTTCAAATGAACACACACTCTCAAACTATAACCCGAATGGAATATACAATTCTGAAAAATCAAATTTGAGTACACAAGTTTTCCTCTTTTCAAATTTTATATGGATATTCGAAGTGTTAAAGTTGAAAATGAATAATATGTTAGTTAATAAATTGTATTGCCAAGCCAAACTGAAAGATTCTACGTTTCTATGCAACGAAATCCTAATAAAAACTTTTTAACAAAAAATTAAACCAACGAAATACGGAACTGAAAGGTAAAAAATAAAATAAACCTTCTCAGTCTCGATAACTGAGCTCCTAAACTGATGTAAGTAACTAATTTTGAGTCGGCGCCCAATAAACAAGCGAATGAATTAGGTAAGGCGTAAAATGATTGATTTTTTGTTAAAAAGTTTTCATTTTTCAATTTTTTGTGGCTAAAATCTACTTAATACTACTCACTTGTTTTTTTATTATTTCCAAAATACTTACTTACCCACGTTACTTCAACTATTACCACTTAAATAATATGATTATCTACTTTTACTATTTGTTGTAATAGAAATTATTTTTGTTGTTCTGGTTAGTTTATTTCATTACTCTGTATATAATTTCATCCTCTCATAGAATATAATGATTGTGACGGATGTAGGAGAACAAAAGTAATGACAGTAGCGATCTGTCATCGTCAACTACATATGTGTGCCAATGTTCACAAGTGAAAAATCAATTATCCCCTATTTTTCTACTCGTAAGGGTGGATAATTACATTCGAAATCTAAAAATGATCAACTATGATGTATACCCTATCTAATAAAAAAAAATCATCCAAATCGAAGAACCTTGTACAAAGTTATGCCTGATAGAATCGGTTAACGGACCAGAATTCAGAGGGTGAGTGATCATTATTCTTCATTTTGCCACCCTTATGGGTGGATTTTATCTTTTATATTCCAATGGGATCAACTTCGAAAGAACACTCTATCCACTGAACAAAGAATTATCGGAATCGGACGTCTCAGTAAGAAGTTATGCGTGGTCATACATAAAAAAAATATACTCGTCGACTAGAGAACCTCCTCCTTTTTGATTTCGTCGGTTAAAAATAGAATATTGCAGGCTTTCATTTCAAATGTCTACACCTCTTCATGAATTCTGACGGTAATAATGAAAAATTTATATCCAGTGAACATACCAGTCATATACAGGCATTTTCTAGAATAGTATCCTAAAGAATATTGGTTCTATTAGTTATCTGTATATGTTTGGATTTTCAATTCCTATTTATACAGTTTGTGGTGGCATACTATCATTGAATTCACATACGCATATTTGGACATATTTCATTTCCGTAATTTACCCTATAAATGGTACACAATCGATTCCTATCAATATACCGAATTCAGTTTTTTACGATTGGTCATTCTAGCGTCGAAATCAATGAAACATAGAGGTACCTTGACAACTTGTTTTTTGGGGTGTGGTGTAGTATCCCCAATTGAAAGGTGACTTGAATAAATAGCCAGCGAAGGCTGGGACATCAGTGAATTCGTTCTGTAAACCTCCAGCTTCCAGTAACAGTATTTTCCAACTCTTGATTTCCGATAATCGGTTTGCTAGTACTGTACCAGCAGTTCCTCCTCCTACGATAATGAAGTCATAACTTCCATAATCTGAAAAATATGAAATATATGATAAATGATATAATTGACCTAGTCCAAACATCCAAAGTGCCTTAACATTTGCTACAAAAAATTTTTCAGAATGAATATAAGCCTTTTCGACCTAACAATATATCGTTACCCAATTTGGCGAATATACAGTGTGTATCTCCTCTGAACAAATTTTCCAATATGAAAAGGCTGAAGATGGATCTTTTCCCCTTATTCCGGTAGAAGGGTAATCATTTCACCAAGTTATTATCTGAAATTGTCTCTTTATAGGTAGTGACTTTCTAACCAAGAATGATCCAATGACTTTATACCAAAAAATGATCCAAATGGTTTCAAGTAGAATGCTCACCGCAGCGTCCATGTGCAACCTCAATTTGAAATTACCGCGAATAATACTGGCTCCATTTGGAACTTCAGGGCAATGGATGTAAGGTAGAAATAGTGCAGTGTTTTGTTGCGTTGTGAAAAATGATAACTTTTATATTTTGTTCCCACCTGAATAGTTACACATTTATCAAATAATGTGTCTTACAAGATAAAAACTTTCGTTAAGATGTAATGACTACATACAATTGTTGGTTGGTTTCATAACCTCAGAATGTGGTTCTATTTGGGCTTACTCTTCCGAAAAAACAAAATAATAACAAGAAATGAACAGTTTTCTACTAACAATATCACAAAATAATTCCTCAGATAATTCGCGTTGCTTGTTTCTTTATAACTTTTTTTTTTGAATTTTTAGGGTGGCGTTTTTTATTCAGACAACAATATTGCTGTTCCAAATTTCGTTAGAGAACATGAGAGAAAGGATTTTGTTTAGAAGAATTTCTGAAGTTGACTCTGATTTCAGTAAAGAAGAAAAAAAACCGCCAGAAAAAATGTTAACAAAGAATGAGAAGACCAGGATTATTAGATTGGTGAACTTATTTCGGTAAAACACCTGACATTTTTCGAAACATAGATATATGCACCACAATGTCATGATGATTTTGATTTTCTTTTGAATATTTCCGTGATGATGGGATTAATAGTCCAGGAATCCAACAAAAACGCCAAACAATGTGAAACAGAACTGGAGTTACCAGTACCAGAGTTGCGTGCATTTTTAGGTATATGCACAGTAATGGATTTTCCTGAATTACGTAGAATAAGAATGTACTGATATTCTGACGAAAATCAAATCAATTAGATTATAATCCACAACAGATAGTTGGAAATCTCAATATACTTACATGTATGCCAAAAAAGGTGAGAACGGATACAAAGTTATACAAGTTTGCCTGTTGCTCGTTGATATCAGCGAAAAAAAACTCAATTCATTTTCAATATCCAGATATTTGGCAATTGACGGGTGATTGTTTGGTTTCAAGGGTATATCGAGTTTGACACAATAAATGCAAAAGACTATGGTGGATAAATATGTTCTGCTTTTTAGGGAATGCACCAAGTGTAACTTCCCTTATTATCTACAACTATCAAAGAAGAGTTACAAGCAAAAAGCCCATTCCATATATTGAATTCATGAGTATTCTTACTAAGAGCTTATATAAGCTCTTTCAAGCAGATCATCTTTGGGTCGAAAATATCAGGAAACTAGAACAAATAAAATGAAGACAAAATCTGGAAGACAAGTATCAGCAAATACGTTTACGATTCGCGATGAGACCTACCACGGGGCAATCCAAATGTGTTTTTTTACTTTATGTCATGAAGTTTGTTCAGAACAAATAGTAGCATGGTCTCAATAAAAATCAGATGTTTACTAAAATAATGTAGTGTTTTGTGGTCCGTATATGGATCACGCCATATCTTTTTGTATAATAAAAAGTTTCAAGTAACACTTCTTCATATTCAAAATATATTCTGCACATGCATATCATTGAAAATATCAATTTCATACAAGGGATGAATTTTGCCCTTTAAAGTCATGAAACTTTGGACAAGATCAGGGAGAGGTTCTACATTGAACCCATGTCGAGACAATGTGGAGAGCTGGTGCTGAAGATGGCCAGGTCTACAGAGGTTCAGAAAAGAAAGGAGTGGAAGGCTATGCCAATCCATACTAGGAAGCATCCTCAATAGCCAGGAAAAAGGAATTTCAAAAAGTTATTCAAGAAAGTTTGCGAGCTGATGGGTATCAACAAGACCAGAACCACGGCGCTTCACCCCCAGTCAGATGGCATGGTTGGGAGATTCAACCGAACTATGGAAGAGCATATTTTCGAAGTAGTGGAAAAACATTAAGAAGACCCGGACAGACATATTCCACTATTTCTGTCGACATACAGAGCAGCCACCCACGATTCAACCAAACTCACCCCGGCTAACATTATTTCGAAAGGAAACTCCGCTTGTGTGACCTGATGTTCGGTTCACCAAGCACCCAAGAAGTGCACGACTATGAAGATGAACTGAGGGACATCCTGCTGAAAGTCCACAAAGCAGCTCGGAAGAGGTTGATACTGCCAAGTGACAGGATGAATGCTCGTTATGATTTGAAAGCTAAATCAGGAGGATTCTTATATTTTTTCATATTGACAATTTGTCGTCGTTGAAGTCGATGACATTCCATGATTTTCTATTCTTGAAGACGATGATTCATCTGAAATGTCCTGTGTCGCTCTTTAATTTTATTATTTGAAGTTGATTGTTCTTGATTCATCGATATAACCCAAAGCGACTGCCATGAACTTGTCACAACCACTATCAACTAGAATTTTTGCAAAATGACAGCAAAAGCAGTGCCCGGTATATTATTCTAAATACTTGTATTTTCCCATGACTGCAAGCGTTCCCAGGCCCATTCTTTGAACGATATGCTTTCTTTTTTGATAACTCATTAGCCTATTAACATATAGAGGGTGAAGATTCACGTATGTTTTGTAAATTTCATAGTAACGGCCGCTTACAATAAAATTTGGTTCAATTTTGGTTTTATTGGGATTGTTACTGAAGTAGCTGAACCCAAAACAGGGAAATCATTCATATTCAGGGTGAGTCAAGCTGAACGCCTCGGACTCTCCTGGCCATAAGTTTTTTTTTTTCAGTAAACGGTCTGGGGAAGTATATGTATGTCGATCTGAACTACATTTTGAAAATAATGATTTTCATACAAGGTATTTGAAAAAGCGTGACATATCAAAGTTAGTTTTTTTTAAATGGAACATCCTATATTTTTCTGCATTTTTCAATTCTTTGAGAAAAAATAAGCTGACTCACCCAACTCTCTCCATTTTTGAGATATTCAAATTTTTCACAAAATATAACGTCAAAGAAATTCAGTATCATTGGAACCAGCCATGGCGAGTGTACGAAATTTTGACAGGTCACTCAAATGCCTTTCAGCTAGTAACTGTGGCTTGAGTGGACGATCAATAATATACAGTGTGTTTTATATTATCAGGAACACTCACCGCATATTTGAACTCCAATGACTTTGTTATTTCAAATAGAACACCCTATATTTTCCCACGTGACAAGATTCTCCTTCCGAACCATATAATATTTCCCTATATCTAAATGTGGTGCTTCAGAGTTATCGAAGCCTTTTCAAAATCCGATGAATTTTTTGATTTAACATAATTTCATCTAGTAGTCTGATGTCGAATATTGAAGAATAGTTCTTCAATATTATTAGCAAATTGAATTTGAACACTCTCAACTTACAGTTGATTTTCTTCAAAGCATTGTTATATCGGTCCACCTGTATCTACTATTCTTGGGCTTACTGATTTTTATAAAAAAAAAACAATATTTTATGATTGAAGTTTAAGGGAAATATTTAAGAAATTATAATACATGTTCGACATGACCAGCATTCACGTCAATACAACATATAATGTTTTTTTTCGAATGAGCTTCTGATATTTTTCAACATATTTGTAGTTAACGTTTGGAAGGAATTTCTAATCATCACTTTCATATCATCAGGAGTAGTTGGGTGGTGTACTGTATACAATATCCTCGATATATCCCTATAAAAAAAGTACAAGGGTGTAAGATCGGGTGATCCTACTAGCCAGCTATGAGGACCACCTCTCCCTATCCATTCATCTGCGAATTTACTGTCCAAATAGTTCCTGACAACACGTTTGGAATGTGCCGGAGCACCATCTAATTGTAGCCACATCTTCTGTCCCACATCCAAAGGAATATTTTCCAGAAGTTTCCAAAAATCTATTTTTATGAATCTTGAAAATTTCATTCCATCAAGATGCCCGTCAAAGAAATAAGGACCAATTATGATGTCTCCTATGATTCCAACGAATGAGTTAACACTCCACCGGTCCTAGCGATCGACGTTTCGAAATAAATGTCCGTTTTTGGTGTCATAATAATGAAAGTTATGTCGATTCACCAGACCAGTGTTATGGAAGGTTCATTTGTCTGTGAATAAAATATGTTCATAAAAGATCATCTCTTCGCCAACTCGTTCAAGATACCATAAACAGAAATCTATCCTGCGTTCAAAGTCCCTTCCATACAGATGTTGATGCAGCTGACTCTGGTATGGATGATATTTGTGTTTTATAATAATTCTGCTAATACTCGATTGACTTATACCTGTTGCATTAGCAATGGCTCTAGTACTGGTATTGGGATTTTCAATCACATATTGCAAAACTTCCAAAGTGAGTTCCCCATTCCCAGTCACTGATTTCGATATATCTCGAACAGTGTATTCGATACTACCTATTCCTTGAAATCTGCCTGATAATCTCTCAAATACATTTTTATCAGACTGCTCTTGATCTGGGTACGTTTGTGCATAAACTCTCGACGCTAGTAAGCAATTTTCGTAACACCCTCCAATGGTTAGAATCGTGGTGATTGTTTCTTCAAGTGTAGAACTTTCCATTTTACTTCTCAAATCTGAGAACACTAGAGCAAGACGAATTCAACACAAACTTATGACAAAATATCACGCTATTCGACAGGAGTATGTTTGGAACAACAATTGAACGGAGTTGAACGTATTACTCAAGTATATGACATCAGACTATACTAGATGAAAAAATGGTAATTCTCAAAATTAATCGGATTCAGAAAAGGCTTCGATTACTCCTGAAGTACGACATTTAGGTATAGGGAAATATTATATGGTTCGGAAGGAAGTGAATAGGTGAATCTTGTCACATCGAAAAATAAAGGGTGTTCCCTTTGAAATAACAAAGTAATTGGAGTTCAAATATGCGGTAAGTGTTCCTGATAATATCAAACACACTGTATACTATTGATCATCCACTCAAGCCACAGTAACTAGCTGAAAGGGATTCAAGTGACCGGTTGAAACTTCTTACACCTGCCGTGGCTGATTCCAATGATATTGAATTTCTTTGACAACGTTACATTTTGTGAAAAAGTTGAATATCTCACAAACGAAGAGAGTTGGTTATAGGGATACTCAAGCTTAGTCAACTTATTTTTTCTCAATTCAAAAATGCAAGAAAATACAGGGTGTTCCATTTAAAAAAATAAAACTCTGATATGTCACGCTCTTTTCAAATACCTTGTATAAAAATTATTATTTTCAAAATTTAGTAGTAATGAATAGCTCATTACCTGGAATTATGAGTCTTACTTTTGTTGTTCAATATATTTCATGTGGAGCTTATTCAATGAATTCATCGATGTCATTTGACGTGAAGATCTTTCAGTTCTTGGGTCTGTAGCCGCCTGACTGTTGCTTGAGGAATGCTCTCAGTTCCCAATAGTCGGCAATACCTATATTATTATGGTTACTTAGATTCGTTCCCAGCATTGAGTATTGCGTACATTAAGAAGAACTTTTGAAGTTTTTCACCAAGTAGAAATGAGCCTTTGAAACATTCTAGGAAATCGTTTTCAAATGTTGATCCATTTTCCATTCCACAAAGAGGTTTAACCGCATTGGTACGCTTCCTTCGACGTTTCCAGTAATAAATTTGATATTGGAAACTTTGCTATTTCTGTTATGTTTGAATATATCGATATCACTTTCCTTTATTTACGTGGATAGGGTATAATTCAAAATTTGTCCCATTTGGATTCGAAAAAAAAATCCACCACTAAGGGTAGAAAAATGGGGGATGATTGTTGGTTCACCCACTGAATTTTTACTTCTTAACCGATTCTACCACGTATAACTTTGTACTGGGTTATCCGATTCGGATGATTCTATTTTCATTATATAGGGTATGCCTGAAAGTTGGTCGTGTTTGGGGTAATATGTAAATATATAATAAAATGGCCTGACTAACTGACACACTGATTGACTGATATACGATCAACGCCCAAACCAAACCGCTGGACCAAGGAGCTAAAATTTTGTCAGTTTTGTTTTTATATTTTATTCCTAAAGGAGTTGAAAGGTTGATGAGAAGGGGTGGAAAGATGGGTGACAAGGTGAATGGGAGTGAAAGTACAGTTGCTTTTGAAATTAGAGTAATGGAAATTAGTATTTGGGCTCTTTTTCACAGATATATGTGAATGTGTTCAAGGTTTTGTGAAAGTTCAACTCTAAAGGTCTGACATAGGGTTTTTTTTTTTTTTTTTTTTAATGGCTTTGACATTTCGTCATTTCGGCCAGTCACAAGGTTGAGTATTTTTTATGTATCATTTTCATAGTGTTCTGGGTAGGCCTTGTTACTAACTCCATACGCCACCTAGGAGCAGCACTGTTAATTTGAACGCAACAGCGAATCGTCGAGGACCATCCTCGGCCCGGCTACGAAATTTAACATTTAATTCTCTCAAATTAAATAGAAAAATTTCTGCCCTGGCCGAGAATCGAACTCACGACCTTTCGATCATGAGTCGGACGCTAACCCACGGCGCCAATCCCCCCTGACATAGGGGTTGAAAGTCTGTATAGTTAAATTTGAAGTAATGATCATGAAAATTGGTGTTTGGAGTGTTTTCATTACAGATACGAAATACGTGTTTTGGTGTTTTTGGAAAGGGATAAAATGGGGGTTACATTGGGATTGGAAGTTTGTATAGAAATTCCTTTGGTTTTTAACTTTTGGTCATGAAAATTGGTATTTGAAGTCTTTGTTAGAGATAACAGAATACATGTTTCAGTGTTTTCTCAAATGCAGAACCTAGGAAGGTGAAAGTTCGTGTGAGGTGAGGTTTAGTTGTGGACATAAAAATTTATATTCGAGGTCTTTATTACAAATAAGGATTTTTTTCAAATTCCGTCCCTGAATAAGTGAGTGAATTTGTAATAATCGTTACAAAGAATGAAAATTTAAGGCGGACGAATTCGCTGGTATATCAGCTAGTTGTAGTATAGTTAATAATTGAAGTAAGGTGGGTAAGTGAGTATTTTGAAAGTAATCCAATTTGAATGGGTAGCAATTAGTAGATTTCAGCCACAAAAAAATTGAAAATCTAAACTTTTCAACAAAAAATTTAACCGACAAAAAAAAGAAACTGAAAAGCAAAGAATAAAATGAACCTTTTAGGTCTTAATAACTAAGCTCTAAAACCAATGTGAGTAACTAATTTGGAGTCGGCGCCAAACAAACAATCAACGGAGATCATTCAATTACTTCAAAGAAATGTTCAAAACAATAGAACATAAAAATGTAACGTGAAATCTTCAGCGATATACAATAACATTCCAAAAATGTGCTTTCCGCATAACCATTGGCAACGACGTGTGCCCTCACGTGTGATAATAATATTCATTTAATAGCATGTGCTACATGGACAACAATCGATCATGGGTATTAATATTATCATCAATCATGTTTAAACTATTTTTGATTTCGAAGGCACTCGCAATGTATGTGTTCACAAAGTATGGAAAAGTGATTGTTCTTGAATCAATTGAACATTTTGGAAAACATTAAGTGTTCGCACTTGATGCTACATTTATTTTCCCTATAATTTACGTACCTATATGTTGTTTGGCATCGAATATTCCTAGGTGGTTCTTCCAAAATCACATTTTGATTCCAAACAAAAATTTGTGGAATCTTACCCAGCCTCCATAGTTTTTCATACACGCCACTGGTTTGTGGTTATTTGAAACGTAAAAGTTTCATATTTTAATTGCCATAAATGCTTTATCTCTTCTATTTACTATCGGAAATATTTATTAAGGTAGAAATGATAACAACGATAAACATCATTATAATTAATGAATGTAAACACTGAACACTACAATGGAAAAAATGAATGCCTAAAACTACTATTGTCGAATTATCACCATTTGAAAAAATATACATATCCTGATAAAAAGAGAAATTCATAATTTATCATTATTTAGCATACTTCATTCTTTTAAAATAATGTTCAAAAAAGTTGCGCCTGTCCTTTTCTTGATTCGGAAAGCACGGGGGATTGAACTACTAGTTCAGTTAATACAATGACATAACTTCGATTTTCTAAACGGATTAGGGAGTTGAATAAGCTCAATCGACCTGTACCCAAACCTGAATGTAGAACGCTCGATACGCCTAGGATTCATTCATTCCATCGTTTTATAATTCCGATTATCAACAATTATTCCTTTACCAATTAAAATATAACTTTATTTCTATTCTACTTAGACAAAAAGTCTATGCACATTTCATAGTCCCATTGATTTCAGATTTTCGACTTATTTACACGAAACTGGAAAATGGTCTACTTAGCCTTGATAAATGCTGTTTCTCTAATCTTTTTTTAAAAACCCGGTTTATTTTACAACAAAAATGTTCCATCAACATATATCATTATATTTGAGGAGCATGTTATTATAATAAAAAATATTATTCTACAAAGTTGTATCGTTTGAAAAATTTCAGAATTTCAGAATATCTATCAGATGTAGTTCAAGGTTCAGCGTAGCTGTAGCCAGGGATGTAGTTTTTTCATGAGGTGGAGGAAATCCATTACTGACGACATTTTACGGTAGTGTGGGACTCCCTGACACAGGTTCACCCACTGAAACCTCCACCCTGTAGGCTCGTCAGGCTGTAGCCTCCGACGATATTTGAGCCTTCTGGCCCATTGTATCTCACCTGGTACAATTTTGCTCACCATGTATTGCCGTGGCTACCTTGCGACGCTGGAGGTTCATCTGGGCGGTCCTGTCATTCGTTCAGCACCCTGAATAGTTTCCTTCCGATCTCGGAGGATGCTTGAAATCATAACCCCTTCAGTATCCTGAAAGAAACCGAGAGGGCCAAGAGTTGTCGTCCTTTCCTTTCGATGTTTCGTCTCCTGGTCATTTGTACCCCCGAGTGGGTAAGGAGGAAGGGGTTGATCGAGCCCTGTGGTGTCCCCTGCACCGGGCTAAGGCGGATTTCTCCGAGATTTCGCCCTGTTTCTCGGAGGCTCCGTTCCGGCACCGTTTGTTTTAAGACACCGGTGTCATACATCCGTCACCACGGCGCTCACAGCTTGGATTTAGGTATGTAGTTGTTTTCCATAAGATATTTCAAAAAATTGTTTCATTTTTATTTTAGTATTTTCTATTATCAGAGAAATATTTCTATCCAATATTCAATTGAGAATATTTTTTTTTATTCAGAATTTTATTCCAAAGATTCTCAAGTGGATAACTAAATATATAATTTCTGCGCAGCTAAAATGCCATGGATTGCGTAGCAGCTCATATAGTTATACGAATAGTGAGATCGAATACTATTTTTCAATAAAATTGTATCCGATTTCCTGGGAACTAGAAAGATTATACACATCAAGTTTAATGAAATTAAGTCAATCGATTGAGAGTAATATTGATTAGAGACTGGGTGGGTCAGATTCAATTATAATTTTTTATTGTCAGTTTCGATTCCATCGCAGCTTCTAGAAGTGGCTTCAAAGCTGAAAAATCCGATGGCGCGGCCATTCGGAAAGGTAGATTTAATAATTAATTTACTGGTTCTGAAATTGTTATCAATCATGCAAACGAATCATTTGTCAGAAAAAAAGGGGCACTTTAGGTATAGTCGCCTGGTGTGAAATCGGTCCTACTCAAGATCCATTGAGATTTATATAAAAAACCCATGCCTTCTTCGGTGTATTTTCGAATGTTTGGTAGAACAGTGAGCCCTATAGACAAGTGGTATCTTATCATAAGTAGCAGTCGGCCAAAAATAGGTTTCGTTCAAATTGTCAATAAGCCAAACAAGGTAAGTAAAAGTTTCATTTCTTCGAATACTATTTGAAGAAACAATGAAAACATGCGGGAAATGCATTTAATTAACATCGTTTTCAGCTTGAAATAAGTTTTTCTTATTTCCTAATATGAGGCTCATGTGACTTCAAATATAAAAGTGTCTCATATCAGGATTTTAAAATTTATATCCAGTATTTTTCAGCAGTATTTCGTATCATTGGTTGATATTATTACTAACCGTTGTTCGTCCCCTCACACCCATATAAATTTTACCGACTGATTGTTCTCACAGTAATGGCATGTGGAATTTGTGTATTGATAAAAATATTTTCATTCTAGAAGCTGGAACGTAAACGGTGGACGAAAAAATTGCAGAGTATTGGCTGACGTGACGTGAGTTCTAAAACAGCAGCAAATCAGTTTGGCGTGCCAAAGGGAACTATTGAGCGTTATGTAAAAAAATGTGAATCTCAACACGGTAGAATTAGTGAAAATTAGTCCTGGTAAACAACCTATTCTGGAAAAGGCATTGTAGGATGAGCCAGTGAAATATTTCATCATAAGCCATATACGCAAAAGTGTTTCACATCACGTGACCTTTGTTCAAATATTACGCAACCTTTTTTAGCCGAGGAAGGTTGTAGAGGAGGCAAATGATTGAGAGGTTCTCTTCATTATTGATGGTCCAGAAGATTACTTCAGGGCACGTTTAATGTAAGGATCATATATTTCAATCCAGAAAATGTTTCATATTTTTCATTATTTTTGAGAAATGTGTGCGTATTGATACTTGCAGAATGGTTAAACCATTTAGGATGGCACCCTTCAGTGAAAGTTATTTCATGTGATGCAAACGTCTCCAGGGCCCACGACTCTACAGTTCACAATGAAATTGTGGAAGAAATGAAAAATATTGAAACACCCCGAACATCAAAAGATTCCGAAATACACATCGTAGAACGTCAAGAGACCGTGTGAACCCTCGTCCGGGAATATCAAGAGACCCCGAAACTTCTCACTCACGACTATCAAGAGACCCTGAGATTCCTCGTGCCAAAATTTCGAGTATTTCTGTTGAAGTAATGGACCCCATCACCTTCTTCTCCATAGTGATTCGAACGCAAATAAGACTTCTTCCGTAGATAACCAAAGCAAAAAATAGCAAACGCTATGGAAGTGCATCCGTGATAACTTTCCCTCGCTGTGAAAAATGAAGTCTGGCGAAAAAACTCAAAGTTACAAAGATAATGTGTGCGGTGGAAGCAGAGGAAAGCAAAATTGCAGATAGCAGCAGTTCAGTGATAATATTGAAGAAGTTTCTGTTGATGATATCAGTCTAGATAAAATCTTCCTCCGAGCATTATGGGTACAATGTATTAGGTGGTACGGTTGTGTACACAAACACTGCCGGTGAAGAAGATCCTATAGTATTTGTGAGAAAATAGAATAAAACGCATTTGGAAATTTTTTAAAGGTCTACAATATGAGCTCAAGTTGTCTCAAAATAGGATTTTTTTTTCTCATAAATACCTTTTCTTCAAAATATATGCATTTCTTTTCAACTTTTATACATAAGTTTTTTCAATGGAGGCAAACTATTGCTTTGTGCTTTCTGACACAATGTACTCCCTATTAGTTCCTGATTGTTCATTTCCTTTAATGTCTCCCTGATGTCAAATCTTTGAATCATATAAAAATGGGTTTCATATTAGGCGACTTCACCTTATTGGAAAACACAAACAGAATTTCTATTTTAATGTAAATTCCACACAGAATTTCGGGAAGAACTGTAATATCCCTAAACGGTTTCTATTGGAAAAATAGACATATTTCCTCATAGACAATATTTCGTATGTCGTATAATTCATAATCTTGATACTACGCCTATTTTATGTCCTCTCTACTGAATACTGGATTCCCATTATTATGAGCAGTCGTAACTTTTGCTTCCTTTATGATACGTTCAATAGTTCTTACCGATTTTCCAGAGCAATCTTGAACACGTTGTTTTATTTGTTGTTTCGGAAAAAGTGTTGTAAGATAATTGAATTTCGTGTACACTGCTTCGCGTAATTGACCATCTTTCAACCACCTAACGTAGACATTTTTATCACAAAAAATCACATTCAGGCAGGATTTCCACCAAGTCGGGTTGATGACTATCGGCCCGATTTTTGTCGAGCGATTACAATAATGCACATGTTTTTCAATGTAGTCATGTCAACCGTCGCAATTTTATTCGTTTCCAAGAAACGAATCGGACAAGACTCTGCATGCACGATCTTCATCGGCAGTAGTAGCGACTATACATTGTGAAAGTTATGTTATTACGTATTTGATCGTTCCACATTTCATATAATCAGTGACTTTTTCTGATACAGGAGGACGCAGTAGCTCGGTGAAAACAAATAAACTTAGCATGCGATATATACAATTGAATTTGTTTTCGTGTCTATCAAGTTCAGGAGCCTATATAAAAACTGCCTTATCTTGATTAGATGTGATATTAGAATGCACCCAGAACGTACCCCATTCTTCCTATGTAGTACGCGATCATGACAACTTCTTCACTAGACGACATTATCAGCGAGACACTGTTCTGAAAAGATTGATACGGTCATTAATGATTGAGTAGGCCATGATCGCGGCAACTGCCAATTCCAGTCGGAACGACTTAAAATTTGCCACGATGCGATCACGCCGATAATGATCAGCCCGAATAGGTGGAAATCCTGGCATACACTACAATCAGTCGGAGATCAAGAATAAAAATATCAACAGTAAGGCAGGAAGATCAATTTCCATAGTGTTTCGTCACTATTGAAATTGAACTCCGCCATTAATTTTCTTCCAAAGTTAAATATGTTATATATTTCATTTTATTCAAATGACTGTACCGTTGAGAAGGGAGAAAATGATAAAGACGATATTATTTTTATTATTATCCCGACTGGAATTGGCTGTGCATTTTACACTGGTTACAGTTGCCGCTATTATGGTCTGCTCAATTAATGACCGTATCGATCTATTCAGAACAATGTCGTCTAGTGAAGAAGAAGCTGTCATAATCGCCTACTACATGAGAAGAAAGAGACGTGCCACAGGTTCCGGGTGCATCCCATCACATTTAATCAAGATAGGAACTTTTCATATGCGCTTGTGAACTTCATAGACACGAACGCAAATTTGAGTCTATACATCGTATGTCTAAAGTCCTCTTGTTTTAGGAAAGAAACAATTAGAGAAAATGTGTGACAGTGGAAGGGGGGCTTCTGATAATACTTTGGTATGTCTTTGAAACATGAAATCGTGATACATGTAAGATATGTACTATTTCATTGCATGGAAGTATGGGTTCAATACAAATGTTCATCAACTTCGTTTTCTTCGTACCAAATTTGTTCTGCTATTAAACCAATATTAAAAATATTACAAAAGCATGCTCTATTTTGCACATTTTTGTGAGACGAAGACAAGGTCGGATCTTCACAGCTGGAGGAATAAATGGCAATGAGGTTGAGAAAAATAGGCCACTTTACATGCAGTCACAGGATTGTCACTTGGCAAGTCATCGACCAGCGTCATACCGAGATCACTTGGCGGATTACTTTATTACTGAGGTAGCCGCAATTTCCTGGCACTGCACTAGAGACTGAAAGAAACATCAGATTTTGCGAGAAAAAAACATGCTCAGTACGGTGGAAGTATGTGTTTAGCATTCTGTTGAGTATTTTATATGAAAAATATAGCTCCTGTTTGTAATTAAGATAAAACATTTATTTATTTCTATCCAATTCTTTTTATAATGAAGCTACCCGAATTTGTTAAAAACGCCCTCTCCATTTTTTTTTCAAGTAGGTACGTAAAACTTTATCAACCATAGTTATCTATTGGGAAACTGCTAGCCTACCCGGACCCTGAAATCTGCTTTGGCAGCATCCCAGAACATATGAATATATGTAATGTATTGATTTGTTGAAAATATGAACAGGATGTTCATAGAATCAGATGTGGACTCATCTGCGACTGAAAGATAAACTTCAGTCACTATCTTCCATCGTCAAGATAACCTCTTGTGGGGTATTCATGTTGAAAAGGGAAACATTCTCAATTGAATATTGAATGGAAAGATTTTTCTGTGAATTAAAAAATCCACGATAAATGAAGTCATTCTTTGTGAATGTCTAACAGAAAACAACCACTTCAATTCACAGAACAATCTTTTTATCCAATATTCAATTGAGAATGATTCCCTTATCAATATGTAATGTACTTATTATAACCATTCATTTGCTTGTATCCACGTTGTCAGTTGAAATTTCAAAATTATTATTTTTTAAAATAGATTCTGTTGTCAGTTGCATCCAATTCCATTGAGGAATTATATTAAACCTATAAACAGATATGTTAACATGAGTTAAGAACTGGGTACCTAATGAGTTCAATTCTCTTCCAACTTCAGCCCAGGCTCTTTCTACTACTCGATGCTTGAAATGATCATCTAGTGTGACATCGTTCAAGAAAGGGTGATTTCCTACCTCTAAGCAGAAATCGATGTTTTTGTTGTTTTTGAAACCAAATTATAAAAATAGGAATATACTAACGATTAAATACGTAATACCTTCCATAATGTCTAATCGCACACTACTGCCAATGAAGATCGTGCATGCAGAGTCTTGTCCAATTTGTTTCTTGCAAACATAAGTCGGGCATGATTAAAATTGCGCTGGTTGACAAGATTACATTAGAACACATGTGCACGATTGTAATCGCTCGATCGATAGTGGTTGACCCGACTGGATTGGCAATCCTGCCTAACTGACTGAAATTAAAACAAAACTGACGATGCCTTAGTTAATGATTTTTTTTTTCAGAAGCCTAGGTAAACAAGTTAACAGTGAAAGATTAGGATCACTATGATTACACACATTGTAATTTGTACTTCTGTGCATTGAATACCGGTTTATCCGGTTTGAAATAATATGATGATTTGATGCTTTAATATAAATTTGTTTGAGTAACATCATGATTGGAATGACATCAACGTTAATAATGCTTTGACTTTTTCTCACTCATAATACATACTTGTGTCTTGATATTCAAATACCTAAATCTTTTTTTTGCGGAGTCACGCCACTGTACTTCTCTACCACGTGATTTAAAGTGGATTATCGTGTCTCTTGGTACCGTAAGATAGCCCACAGTATGTACTGCCCATGAAACTATTTCGCCATTCAGAAACGAAAACGAAAACAAGTATCACCAATCTTGTTCGGTTCAACCACTGATATATCGACAAGTTGAGAATTAATATCCAAAACACTTCTGGAAATTCTAAAGTTCACTCAAATATTTTACGAAAACACACAAGGACATGAACAGTTCTTACTTCAGTTTCAATCTCAATATCTCAAAAAATTGTAACTAAAAATTATGAATAAGGTTATACTTATAATTCGACCGAAACTCTAAATGATTCTGTTTCTGCAACTTAGAGAAAAACTTTTCGTACGAAAGTTGTAGAACGACAGGTTTTTTTTAATCTTCCAACAACAACTAAATCAATTATACATCAAGAATTCGTGAATATATGAGAGGTGTAAAGTTTTGCGGAATAACCTGTCAGTATACTTACCATGAAGCAAACTATCACAAGTTTGAAACAATTCTTGGTTATTTTTCGGGAGAACGTATTGTTCGGTATAATTTATGTAACTTTGAACATAGTCATAAAAATTTTCGAAATCAGAACTTTCAACTAGAAAAACAAAACTTGAAAGCAGAATGGTACCAACTAACTGAAACATGTTTGTGTGTGGAAATATTTTTTTTTATGAAAATTGTTGTGGTTGAAATCGACTTCCATATCAGGTGGAGGTTATTCGAATTCCCGCATTCATGAAAGTGATAAACCCTCATTATACAGCTTACAGTGTTGGCTTCACCTAGTTCACCTGCTTTCCAATGTTCCTTGCTAATTTGAGGACAAAACTGTGGAAGTTTGGGGGCATAAGAGGTGGCGAAAGCGTATAATTGACCATTGATAGGTGGAGCCCAAATACTACAAAAACCTTAAATTCTTTTTCTTCTCGAGCATCCTACCAACATACCACTGGAGTGTTTCCTGATGGGTTCTTCGTATAGCTACATATTTATATTAAACACCTACAAATTTCTATTGAAACTAACGGATAAACATAATTGGGAAGACACAACGGAAAATATATATTTTAAACATGTTACGTTTCGAATATTTTGATATTTTTTGTTCCATTTGGAAGCTTTTTTAGAATTTCTTATTAAATTCGAGATTTGTATGTATGTGAATTCTGATTCACTTCTAGTTGTCCGATCCACGTGAAATTTGGCAAATCTTCATAATTCCGGTAACAATGCATTAAATAATTTTTGCTAGAGAAAAAAACGAAATGGCGGCTCCAATATGGCGAGTTTTGTGATTATGGTTCGATTCTATTCAAAATTGCTATGCGGGGGTATTCGGGGACAGATATCACGAATTTTTTTGTAAAAATTCATAAATTCAAGATGGCGGCTCCAATGTGTTGGACGAGATTTGTGGTTATAGCGTGATTACAATATACATTGGTATGTAGGGGAACTCATGGTGGAATGGGGTACCCCGGGACAAAACGGGGTACCCCACCTAATATGACTTTCCCGTGCGGAAACCTAGCGGAAACTGACTGAACTAGTATTATTCGATGACCTTCAACTGGCGACAGCTGCGTCAGTTTCCTGTTTGATACTGTTCATAGTGGAATTTTTTGTAGTTTACACGTTTTGTTGCAACTTCTCGGATATTGAGGTGAAGTTAAGTCGTATTAAAGGTATCTGTTATGAGATTTTGTTTGTGTTACTTCAAAAGATCGTGTTGTGAAGCCTAATTAAGCATAATATGTCATTCAGATTCACGATGTTTTCCAACCGTAATGTAACCATAACCTGAAACGTGGTCTCTGGGGCAGAATGGGGTAGCACCCCGTTCTGCCCCATATATTGACGATAATTTTTTGTTGCAGATGGTCCAAGGTTATGGAAGAAAAACAGACAGACAGAAATGGACTCATGATGCAATGAATGCGGCCGTTCAGGCAGTTATTATTGGCTACTTCAAAACATCCCATCAATTAGATGTTCCAGACCACACTGGAAAGATATGTCAAGAAGAAAAGACAAAATACAGAATGTGAAATGAACTAAACAGATGGAAAGTGTGTTCACCACAGAACAAGGAAGTGAATTGGTTTCTTACCTCAAATCCATAGAAAATCGTCTTTTTGGACTGATTATGAAGGATTTTTTATTATTGGCATTTCAACTGGCTGAGCGCAATGAACTGAGCCACCATTTCAGCAGAATCACATGCTTGGCTAGACAAGATTGGATGGAGGCATTTCTCGAAAGGCAACCTGACTTGAGTATCCGTACTCCTGAATCTACCTCTGGTGCAAGAGCCATAGGTTTCAATAGAATTGCTGTGGGACAGAGGCCCACAGAGGCCGCTTTAGGATTCTGACTGAATCGTTTCCAAGGGAGGCCAGCAAAGTCCCCAGCACCTCCAGGAGATTGGCTCCGCAAGAGAGCCGATCCTTGAGAGCACTGCTCCCTTCGAAGCCAGGCTACCTCCTCCAGTGGGTCTGTCGATTTCTTCTGAGTAGGATTCTTCTTCAGTCTCTTTCTGGTTCAAAACCGTCTATCAATCGAAGAAACGATTCGGAAACACTACTTTCTCACGGAGCGATTCAACATAGTGTCGTCCGGAGCTATACAGGGTCGTACTCAGAAGATAGCATCGATGAGAAAACGGAGATATCGTGGAGGAATGGAAGGGAGAGAAAAACAGGAACAAGAAAGATTATGAGACGGTGTGACCCTGGGTCTTGTTAGATTGCATAAATTCCTAGATCTCTTTTACAAACAAAAAATAAATAGTTTTATGAAGTCAACTATGTAAAACATCAGAGCATCGTCTGAGGATGAAATATTCATTCAGAAAAATAGTATACCAGGCAGGTAGTTAGAATCATCATCGGCACTTCCAAGAAAAGGTTTCCGATGGCAAGAATCTAGCAGAAAATAAATAAAATTCCTTCGATGATTTCTTTCCCTCTCCGCCACTGGAGTTATGAAATTACACGTCAACTAATAATAAGTCTGATACTGTATGAAGAGAACGAAGTGAGTGTGAATCATTATATGAGTATGAGGTCCATACGCTTCTTAGGTAACGTTGTAAGTACTTCCTACGATGCAACTTCAGCACTACGCTGTCATCTCCCAATCACATTCTCCTAACTATTTGACATCTAGAATTGAGAAACACACTTCATTGATTGATCTGAGCATACAAATATCAATCTTAGGAACAGAATGGACAAATATGAGAACATTATAGAGATGAGGATACTCAACTCAACTTCGACGATACCCTGTATTGTTCCAATAATATTTATCTGCTGAAATGACTTCCTGAATTGTAGAATACACTACATTCATCGAGCTGATCAGAATGATAGTAACTTTATAGGTAGAAAAAACGAAACTTGGAACTTTCTAAGCAGATAGGAGTTACCTTCACTTCTACGTTACCCTGCAATCTTTCAATAATGTATCTCTATTTAATTCACACCTTAAATGGAAGAACATACTTCCTTGATGAAGCTGAGAGGAAGAATAGTATATTTAGAGTTATTAAAACCAAATCTAGGAAATATTATGAACATGTAGGGATGACACTTCAACTCTCACGCTACCCTGTTATCTTCCTATGATATTTATATACTAATCCAAATGAAAGAATACACTCTTCTCATCAAACTGATATACTTTTTACCCACCTTACCGAGTTCGGGAGTTGAAAATAGAGTTCCAAAGTAAAAGTTGTCCTGTAGCGTGGGCTATCAACAAGACGTCAAAGACCAACGTTTATGGCTGAAATTTGGTAAATGCCGTATTTATTCAGGAGGAAAATCTGGTTCTAATTGTACAACAGATATATAAGACCACTTTTATGCATGTTTTAGATTGCAAATCCATTCGGTAAATTCGAATATTGGCATATTCCAGTCGGAAAATTGGGAATTCTTAGAAACAAAATCCGTCTCCCTGGATACGATCCTTTTCCTATAAAAGAAAGCACAAGATCGATCAGAAATCACTTCAGCTTGGGTCCTGGTCCTGACAACATCTTCTGCTATTGATTCATATTTAGGTACTGGAAAGAAGAGGACGGATCCAAAATGGAATTAACAAGTACAACACAATTACCTTCGGGAAGTCCAGGTCCGTAACGAATAGAAATGATAACCACATTCAATTATTCAGAATTTTCAACTCATTTCCTTTATTTGATATTCTCCATTCATTATCACTAACCAGTCAACTCAGTGAAATTATAGAGTCAGCATTTTTGGCCACGATTAGTCTGTGTCTTACTTATAACATCGAGTAAAATACAGATTTTTTCAGTAGAACTGAATATGTTTATCATTGTCTCATTGTTGCTTCTTGCCATAGATAAATGAATCCCGGTTTTACACTTGCCAACATTAGTAATACTAAAGAGTGGCGTGAAAAGTAACGGGTTTGTGGGTATGGGTGCACCCAAAAGCATTCCTGTCCATCAGCGGATGCGGTCCCTGCAAACTCCTTGATGTGTGGCGAGGTAAATATTTTAGTGGACTATTCACACACGTTGTCAGGAGTAAATTCTATAGGAATTTTGGGCAAGATATCACACTAATGAACTTCCAAACAGTCTCACGAATTTGCATTTTGAATACCTTAATAAACAACATCCTGTTCTCCTGGACTTCAAAGAATATTGTGAAGATTTGAAATTTGATGATTGTTCCTGGTTTGAATCTGGAATACTTAATTGGTGGAATATACCTTGGTTATATTAGTTAAAGCCTATCAGTACCACATTGAATCCTCAAGTTATATTGGTCTAGAATTGATTTTAGTACTAGACCATGGCTCAGCGCAACAATTTAATAGCTGAATTGAGAAATGTTGGAATGAGTATGTTTGTAGTGCTACAATGTTACTCTCTGTTCAGCATGGATCCCGGCTTTAGGCATAAATAAAAACTCTATATAAAAAAATATAACATACTGTAAAGAGTGGACGATGATGGTGACGGGTTGTCTAGTATGTGTGCTCCGACCGGTCACTAGGTCCAATGAGTCTAGCAACTTCTTGGTTGGGTGCTGGAAATATACTATAGTCTTCATTCTCTCAATTGGCGATGATAGATCTATGAATATACCCGAAAATATACTGGTAAGGTATTTTGGGTATTAAACAATTTTACAAATACAGATATATTCCTGTCACTCGTTTATTTAGTTCAAATTTCATCACTTCAGAAAAACTTTACATAGTGGTATCAAATCAGATACGAAACCAGAGACGATTTCTCCATAAGCTGAACTCTTATAACTCTCAAAATTATCTTGTAAACAATGTAAAGTCTTTAATCGTTGAATGGTTTTCAAACAAGTGGATATTGTAACTCTTGGCTTTAATATATGTATTTATTTAAGTTTGTCTCTTATTTCTCTTCAGCTGTACAGAACTTTGTATCCTCAAGAACACAGAAAAAAAATATACACAACGTGGGAAAATTGAGGGTCTATCCTTTCATGGATCTATCTATATAAGGCTGTGTGCCGACAAAAAAAATATTGCTATACTAGGCTGTGTGCCGAAAAACAAACGAGCTATCTTCTGAGAGCAGATGGATTGCAGATCCTGCTAACTGAGAAGTGGTGCTGCCTGTCTAGACGATCATAACAAAAAAAAAAGAAGGGAAAAAAAAAGTTTGAAAAAAATTGAAAGTCAACCAGAAAATGTACCAATAATATAAGACCGGGGTGGGTTCGGTTACAATTATAAAAAGCGTTTGACAAATATTTTGTATATACCTACTGAATGTTAACTTCTTATAAAGATTGTACGGTGTTTTGAATTCCAAAAAATTCCTACTATACTATGTGTAGTTGATATCTATTGTTCATATAGAAACACCCTATTCCCTTGAGTTTGAGAAAAACCCTTTATTTTTATAACCAATATAGCCTCTTGAAGAACAACCTCACCTACAAGTGGTTTAAGGTGAACGTGCTGCGACCACGCAGCACATGGAATGGTTTGGGGATATTTGTGTTGCATGTGGGCGACCGCCACTCGACTAACAAGGCTCTGGTACACAGACCAAAATCCAGGCTAGTTCAGTCTGCAGGAAAAAAAATGGCCGCCGTGAAACATGAGGCTACAGTATCGATTTATTTTTTCTCGTGATAGGGGAGTTCATACTGAGTTTAACTCTGAGTTGGCGCGGTACGGGGGGGAGGTGTGTTAGCGGTCATCTTGGAAAAAACACGTTTTGTCATATAACTCCTAAACAGTTTGTCGGACGCGAAAAATACGGGATTTTTTTTTATATTTCAATGTTTCATTATTTCCCTATATTTTTTTTCAGTAAAATCTATATTTATGCGAATTTTCGAGTCAACTTTGGAACGAATGCTTTTTCTGCGAATAACTCGAAAACAATTGATCCTACGTAAAAAATAATCATGTTAAAAGTTGTAGAGCGAAAAATTGTCCACAAACTTTGTTCTGTATTTTTTTCCTACCTATAATGCTACAATATGGCATGACTACTCCTCATAACAACATTTCGTGCATCTGTCTCATTATATGTAAAGAATTTTCAATTGGCTATCTACTGTGCGAAAACTATCATAGATGGGAAAAAAGTTCGGAACAAAATTTGTAGACAATTTTCCGCTTTACAACTTTTAATTCAAATATTTTTCACGTAGGATCGATTGTTTTTGAGTCATTCACATAAAATGCATGCGTTCCAACTTTTACTCATACATGAAAAATTATTCGATCATATTGAAAGAACATTTGATTATCCAAAAGAGGATCGCGTCAGTCAAATCGCTTAGGAGATATGACAGAACACATTTTCCTAAATGGCTGCTTGAATACACACCCCGCCGTGCCGCGCCAATTCAGAGTTATACTCAAATCCAAGACCCTATCATGTTGAAAAAAAATTTATACTCTAACCTTATGCAGAAAAAAAAAAACCTACCGATTGGACTAAGCTGTGAGCGCCTTGGCGACGGATGTATGACACCGGGGTTTCATTAGGAGCACTGCCGCAACGAAGCTTCCTAGAAACAAGGCAAAATTTTGGAGTAATCTGCCTTAGCCCTGTGCAGGGGGCACTACAGAGCTGGACCAACCTCTCCCATCTCACTCGTAGGTACAAATGATAACTGAGCCAAAATACCAAAAAGGAATTTTTGGCCTTTTCGGTTGATGATATATCTTTCAGGGTACTTGAGAAGATGCAATTCCAAGCGTTCTACAAGATAACTCTTCAGAGTACTGAACAAACGATGGGAGTCATCCAGATGATCCTCCAGCACTGCAAGGTAGCCACGTCAGAATTGTGTAGCAGACCAACTGCGATCTCCCGGATCTGTATTCTTATCAGGTGAGAAACAATGGGCCAAATGGCCTATAGGTCATCGGAGGCTACGGCCAGACGAGCCTATGTGGTGGAGTTTCTACTGGGTGAATCTGACCCATGGACTCCCAGACTACCGCGAAGTGGATTTTCTCCTCCTAACAGAAAAATACCATGGACCAGTTCAAAACTTTTTGAATACGCTGAATATGTAATATCTAAACAAGACCAATCAAGCATAATCGATAACATAATTGAGCTTGCTTGAGTACTGAAGACTAACAAATATTTTTGTTGTCTAGATAAATTTCATATTGTCTGTGGGGGTAAATCATTTCCAAGTTCGTATGGATCTTTTCAACATGTTCTTTGAATTTCAGAAGCTCAGTTTGTAATCAAGTATCATAGCTGAATTATTTGCACTATCCCTTCACGGAATTATGCCATTACCTATCCCCAATTTTTTTAATCGGTTTTGTTATTGTCGATACAATATAAAATAGCACATATTTTCTGTGAGTTGATATTGGGTGGATTGTTATTGCAGGTTTCTCTCAAAGCCTGCAGGTCAATATTGATTTCTATATTCATTTGTAATACATTATCAGATTCAAATGTTTCATAAATATTGCAGCAAAATTGGCCCCAAATTACTACCCTGCGGAATCCAGTTAGTAATATTCTCATTCAAAATTACCTACTCGTTGATATTGGTTCCAATTTGAGTGAAAGAATAACTCTGTGAGTAATCAAATCAAACGATCTTGGAAAATTTCAGCAATATGAGTGAAGTTTCTTTGTTTTCATTAGAACCTTTTATTATATCATGGGTTATATTTGAAAACGCTGTTTATAGCTGGAGCCTGGTCAGAATCCATGCTGTTTGTCTGAGTTGATTTGAATAATTCGGTTAATTGACCTTAGGTAAAGGTATGATATTGGCCATTCATCAATCAGAGGGAAATTATGTGTTGAAGATGCATTCATTTATCATATATAGCTATCAATAAAAGAATTATAACTGGGCAGCATGACTGAATGATGATAATGTTGAGTTGATCCCTATCGAAGGTTATATAGTTATTATTATGAATGACATTTGAAATTGTGATTTCATCGACATGTTTGACAGTGAAAGCTGATAATGCCATTTTTCCGACTACCAGCATGAAAATCAATCAACTCATATTAATAATAATAATATATATTCGTTGACAATTCAACAATTCTACAAAACTCACCATGACCAATAAATATGGGATTCCCACAGAAGGGCAGACCTATGCGTGGGATTTATTATATATAGCGTGGGATGGATTATATATAGCGTGAGATGGATTATATATAGCTAATGAAGATGATCAATGATTGATTTGTTGAAAACATGAACAGAATGTTCACAAAATCAGATGAATGAAAATGCAAATTTTCAAGTTCAGATTTTTTCTTTTGAGTTAGCGTCTTTTCAAAATATCTATCAGATGTAGTTCAATGTCCAGCGTGGCTTCAGCTGGGGAAGTAGTTGTTTTCTGTTAGACATTCACAAAAAATAACTTAATTTTTATCGTGGATTTTTCAATTTACAGAAAAATATTTTTATCAATATTCAATTGAGAATGTTTCCCTTTTCAACATGATGATAATATAACATAAAACTCTCACGTGCGAATAATCCAGGACTTGAGTTGGAATGTACGTGTAGTAAAATACTAGAAATAAATTGGTTTAAATTCTAGTATAAATAGGTTATACTAAATAGGTTGAAATATTGGAATCAATAGGTTATACTAAGTAGGTCGAAATACTAGAATTAATTGGTTATACATGTAATAAAATACTAGAATTGAAGTAGGTAGATTGTACCTACAGTGAAATACAAGAAGTGAAAAACTAATGGAGAACAACAACAGTATGGATAATTAAAAATACAGAATCAGTTTCTATTCATTTCTAGATAATAGTATATATTTTTCATGTCAACATGTTGGTGTATCTACATCCTTGGTAAGTTTATGATCCAGATTTTAAGTTTAGTTTTGAATACATTTTTGCTACCAATTTCAATTTCTATTGGAATTTGATCATATAGCCAAGGAGCTAGATAAGAATAGGATCTCTGGAGGGAGATTTCAGGACAACTGAATTGATTTTGATACGTGTTTCATATTTGTTTTATTTGTGTGTTGTCTGAATACAGTTTTAAGACATTAAAATGGATGTTTCTTCATATAATGTGTCTGTGGGGTGAGTTTTTTTCAAATATATAATTTACAATACTGATTTTTGAATTCGTTCAATTTTTTTTATTGAACTTGCGTTAGCTGCTCCCCAGGCTGAGAGGTGGCTTTCAAATCGGGCATAGTATAACATGCGCATCTGAGCAATTCGAAAGTATGGTCTCATGTGTTTGAGTCTATATGTAACACTACGAGTTATTTTTACCAGGTTATCAATATGTGCGTCCCATTTGAGGTAGGAGTCTATAAATATACCAATATATTTCATTTCGTTTACTGTTGAGGCTTACGTCATCATATTGTATTGGAATTGAACCGAAGCTTGGTAGATTTCTGCCATAGGAAGTAAAAGTCACGTAGAAGGTTTTTTTTGTACACAGTTATCTACTTCCAAACAATTAAATAATGGCTTAGATTTTTTTTTCAACCTTTCCTTTCTGTCCATTCTGATTTGAACATAACTACTGTGTCGTCTGCAAAATTTATTATGTCTCCTTCAACATCTAACGAAAAGAGGTCGTTCGGATGAATGTTGAAAAGGATTGATCCCAAGACAGTATTGATAGAAGACATATCATTTGATACATTCACAAAATATTAATTTATACACTGAACCAATATCAAGTAAATGTCAACCTATTTTCATGTTTCCATGTTTTTTCAGTTCATCCCACTTTCTCTTATATGTAGATTCTCGATTTTATTTTGAATTCATGTTTTTCTTCTAATCGAATCGCAAATTTTCTCTGCAGAACATATAGGTGCTATTTTCATTCTCCAAGTCTACAATGCATCGTTAGAAATACCTTCATTGACTTGGAGGGATTATCAAGCGCATCTTCATCAGTTGAAATCGTACGGCTATTAACAACAGCGGCGCAATTGAACATCTTCATGCAGTCTATCGAAATTAGAGGAGGAAAGTATAGAATTGTGAATTCACTCACGAAGACTATGTTAATAACAATTCCTAATTAAAAATTCAGGATTGATAGTTTTTATGAAAATCTAATAATTATATGAAGTCATTGAATAATTCTCAGCAGGAATAATATTATTGAGAATTCATGTATGGGGAATATGAGGATATATAGTCCATACATGAAACAATGAACTCCAGCGATAAAATTCCGAAAATAAATCACACAAAGAATTATTTTAATAGTGGTGACCTTAAGTGAACTAGGTTCACCTGGGGAAAAAGGAAAACAGTTAGTAATATTTCAACTACGTTTATGGGCAGGCAGCCCAATCATCGCGATGAGATGACTGTTCATTTTATATTCGAAACTAAAAATATACATACGTGGCAGGAGGGAAATAATTATAGGTGTTTGTTGAACCAAACCTCTGTAAGAGATTTGTGAAAAGCTCTAAATTCATGCATTTTGAAATTCAGAGATCATTCTATTCTATTCGGGCATTCGATAAAGTCTAGTCAGTCGGTAGATTCAGATCAGTATGGATGTTTTTATTGTTGATATATCTTCAGATTATTTCGATATGTACAACATATTCAAACTCTCACTGCAAAGTTTTCAGTTCGCAAATTCAATGTAATTTATTGATGAAAAATCAAAAGTGAAGTAATATCTACAAAAATACGAGTCTACTATACACACAATGTCTAGTAAAGGAAAATAAGCCAAACTTCAAGAAAAACGACTTTCAGCATCATACAATGGCAACATTTCCGATCAAAAAATCATTTCTAGTGCGGGATATAAAGATAAATAAAAATAAATAAATTTCATTCTAATAAATGGGACTGAATCAAAAACGCGTCTTTGTGTGTGTGTCATTGTTTAGAAAGATATCTCACCACAGCCTCACAAACAACACGCTTCAATGGTTTGAGTCATATCTCACCGATCGTGAACAAGCGTCAAAACTGATTATAGGTCAAAGACCACAAGTATAAAACATGGAGTGCCACAAGGGCGGTACTAGGACCTTTACTATTTCCACTTTACGTAAATGATATGGCTTCTCTTAATGTAAAAGGTACAATCACATTATTTGCTGATGACGCCACCATACTATGGCAAGAAGAGAATTATAACAGGTTACACATGAACCTTACAGAGGACATACAAGTTATTGAAAATTGGTGTGAATCAAACCATATCTCCTTCAATATCGAGGAAACAAACATATTACCTTTTCAATGCAATATCCCCAATTTAGACATTGGTGATTAAGTGATTGTAAATGAAACAACAACAAACAAGGTTTTTAGGCATACACATTGATAACAAACTGATATTTAGTGATCATGTAATGAATATGTGCAAATAATAAGCATCTGGAAGCTTTGCTGTGAGAAACATTGCTACTGAATTAGACTATGTTTCTGCCAGAGCAGCATACTTTGCCCTAATTGAGTCGCACTCACGATACGGAATAGCCTTTTGGGGGACATGCAGTAACCTTTTATTCCAGAGGGGTTTGTTTTGCAAAAAAAGCCGTGAGATACATGTGTGAAGCGAAGCCAAGAGACCCTTGTGAGGAATTATTCAAGAAATGTGGCATCTTCACTGTAATTTGTTCGAACATTCTGGAATCGGCTTGTTTAATTCATAAAAATAGACATACATTGCTACTTGTATCGTCTCAATATAACACAAGGCAGACTGGTCAGATGAAGTTGATGAGACCCCGCACTACTATGATTAAGGACTCAATTATATATACCGGGATCAAGATTCATAACCACCTGCCGAACAAAACTGAAGTATATACAAGCAGCAAAAATTTCAGACTTAATTATTAACAGAAACCTCATTTCATAACTTGGATGAATATTTTTTACATAGATCTTAATTTGTCACCAAAAGGGTAATCCGAAATCCTAATATGTAACTGGAAATGTTTTTGAATGTTTTTAGATGTCCGTAATGTATTAAAATCCTATGTAGTAATGTGATAATTATACCTTGGATGAATATTTCCGTAATATTTATACTCTTTCATGTAATAAGGTGTGAAATGAAATTGTTCAACTTTAAAACCTTTAAATTTTTTAATAGTTTGTATTGTTCCCTTGTATATTTTTATAAATTTAAGGTTAACAAGCCTTGTTAATAAGGGTTATTCACTTATGACAATAAAGTATACTTTGAATTAAATTGAATTGAATTGAAGTCACAGTTCCTCTCTCGTTTATTGTGTCTAACATATGGTATTATTATTGAACATTCATAATCATCACAGTGTACATTCCATGATGAATAGTAAGTAACAATTTTTTTTTTATAATTATAGTTTTTTATTACATTCTGATCGAAACGCCTGAGAATTCCAGATTATTTGAAATTCCCCCACTACCTGACCATCTCCATCTCAGTAATCCTCAAGCAGCATTTAACGAACATCAGTGTGTCGCCGGGTGCGCAAAGGTGTGTTAAGTTATGAATTATAGGCTTTTGCGGAGTGACAGTCCTACGGCAGTAACGCATTCTAATTTCAACATTCAGTTTTTTAGTTGTATTTTTGAGTAGAAGAAAAGTATTCCGGTTATTTTTTTTAGTTCTTGAAGTTTTGAAGTTTATTAAAATTTTACAGATGGGTAGCTACGAGAAGGAAATAGAAAGGTTAAACATACTCATGATGGAGTGTTCAGAAGGGGAATCAGAAGAAGAGAAAGTAGAGGATTCGGACGACGATTCGGAAGAAGATAACATAGAGGAACAGAAAGAAAACTCAGACACAGAACAGGAAATATCCAATACTGAAATAGAACTAACGGCTAATCTTCCATACTTTCTTGGAAAAGATGAAAAACAAAATGGTCGAGATGTGCCCCTCCTTCGTCCAGAACACGTGCAGAGTATTTGATAATTTATCTCCCGGGACCAAAAATGGTTTCAAGAGACTTGAAGTCTGCTATAAATATATGGAAGTATTTATCTGATTTGGAGATTATCGAACAGATTGTCCGCTATACAAACCAACATATCGACAAGCAAAAACCCAAATTTGACGACAGATTGTTGCGAGAGCCAGGCACAAATATTTCTGAAATGCATTGATTTATTGGACTGATATATATATATATATATATATATATATATATATATATATATATATAAATATATATATATTTATGTTCTGGTTCCCACGAAAAGGGATATCCTGTAATGTTCAGAGAACATCGTGGGAACCTAGGGAAAGAAGGTAGGAGTTGGTGTTCTTCTTAAATTTCTGAAGGTTGTATGCCTCGGGGAACACCTCCCTAGGCAATGAGTTCCAAAGCCTCGCTGTTCGTTGGATGAACGAGTCTTTGGAAAGTGATGTTCTGCAGGTCTCCAAAGTGACCACGAAGGGGTGTGATGACTGAACTTGACGGGTTAATCTCGAAGAGACTGCCAAAGCAGGAACGATTGTTGATATTTCAGAAGAGCATCGCCCATGAAAATATCTATAAAATAGAGACAAATCACCAACTTTTCTACGGTGCTCCAGACAAGTAAGCGAGTTTGTAAGCGAGGCATCATCGACGAGACGAATTGCCCTTTTTTGAACAGAATCCAATAGCCTCAGGATATGTTTAGGTGCCGCACTCCAAATGTGGAAACAGTATTCCAGGACAGGTCGGATCTGTGCCTTATAGATCATAAGCAGCTGACTGGGGGTGAAATAGCTCTTGGCACGAAACAAAAAACCAAGTTTTTGGGATGCACTTTTGGCAATGGACCTCACGTGATTTTCCCAGGAAAGGTTATTGCTGATAGTAATACCAAGCATCGATATGGATGGCTTCAGTGGTATGGTTACTCCTGACAAAGTTATGTTAGGCACAGTGAGATCGGCTTTTCTAGAGAAAAGACATGCTTGTGTTTCGTTTGCATTGAATTCTACCAAGTTACTAGATCCCCATTCGAAAATTGTTACTAAGTCCATATTTATATTATTAACATTTCTTCCTCGTTCATTTCTGGTTTCACGGGCTGATATAGGGGCCCTGGTAGAGAAAGCGGTATGGAGGGTACTATCATCGGCAAAGCTGTGTACTGGACATGAAGTTGCTTTCAACAGGTCGTTGCTGGGAAGTAGAAATAGTGTTGGTGCGAGAATAGATCCTTGCGGAACACCAGCATTTATGAGTAGAGTGTCAGATGAAACTCCATCGACCACTACATAGAGAGACCTGTTTGAGAGAAAACTAGCAAGCAAAGAACACAGCTGAGGGGGCAAGCCATAAGACGGAAGCTTGGCGAGGAGTCCCTGGTGCCAAACTCGATCGAACGCCTTGGAGATATCTAATGCCACAGCTAAAGTTTCTGCATACTTTTCAATAGATAGCTGCCATATATGTGAGACGTAAGCGAGCAGGTCACCAGTTGATCTCTGATGGCGGAAGCCATATTGCCCATCGTTAACAATTCCTGAGTCTTCCAGATATTTCATGAGCTCGATGTTGATGGCTTTTTCCATGACCTTTGAAATAATAGATAGCAGTGCGATAAGTCTGTAGTTGCTAGGTAGGGCCTTTTTGCCTTTTTTAGGGACTGGCTGTACTCTTGCAATTTTCCAATTGGACGGAAATACCCCCGAATTGTAAGAGTGGTTGAACAACTTGCAAAGAATAGGTGTTAGTTCGGGGGCACATTTCTTGAGAACAATCGGCGGGATTCCGTCAGATCCACAGGCTTTGTTGGTGTTGAGACCCAGCAAAATCTTTCTGATAGTACGTTGGCGAAAGGTGATCTCGGGCATGTGACTGTCAATAGGTGTAATGTTCGGGGGTTGTTTTCCCGATGAATCAAGAGTGGAATTTCCAGCAAATAGGTGCGCAAAGATATTGGCTTTTTCCTGGGCAGTCGTTGCTAGTGTTCCATCTTCGTTGGTTAGAGGAGGAAATAAGCTGGAAGTGAAATTTCTTCCCACAGCTTTGGCGAAAGACCAAAATGAACGGGATCCGTTAGGACATTCAGCAAGTTTTGATCTTATTTTGGCATTGTGGGCATCTTTTGAGCATTCTATTGTCTCTTTGCATATGCCTCTAGCCTCGACATATGCTGCTCTGGTCTCAGGGCCCGGATTTTTTAGCCATCGATGGTATGCTGCCTGTTTGGAAGCCACAGCTCTAGAGCAGTTTCTGTTAAACCAGGTCTTATCGGATGATGTTCTTCTTTCGGTATTCGGTATGTAAGTTTGCATCCCCAACATGATGATTTCAGAAATTGTCCCAGCACATCGTGTTGGATCTACTGAAGAGAAACAAACTCTCTTCCATGGAAACGCTGAGAAAAACATACGAAGACCTTCCCAGTTGGCCTAATTGTAATGCCACATGAGACGGGGTGGTATTGTGCAGCTCGATGGTATATGGAAAGAGCATGTTGTGGAGATGAGGGTGTGATCAGAGTTTCCAAGTGGAGCACAAACTTCTATTCTATACGGGTCAGGATTGGTGGTGAGGAAAAGATCTAGTGTATTGGCAGACTGGTTGTTGACATCAGGGAGGCGGGTTGGTAGCTCGACCAGTTGTTCTAGACCATGAGTGATGGCGAGGGCCTCGGCTTGACGACCTGCATCATCTGTTTTGTTAGAGAATTTGAGCCAGGCAGCGTTATGTACATTAAAGTCTCCCATGATTATGGTTTCAGCTGTTGGATGGTTCTCCTGAATGTAGTCCAGTTTGAGTGATAAAAACTCAAAGAGGTCGTTATATGAAGGTTCATTAGGTGATAGGTGAAGGCAGCAGAGAAACTCAGTCAGTTTGGTATCAGATAGCTTGAACCACATCACATCAAAGTCTTTCGGTTCCAAACTCTCTCCACGCTGGCATGAAAGGTTAGCCTTAGCGTAAAGGCAGACTCCACCTTTGAACCTGAATCGAGAATGGAGTTCGTAACCAGGACAACGCATATGGACCTTGTTGGTGGACGAGTTCACTTGTGTTTCTGTTAGAGCCAGAATATCCGGTTTTTCCGTCTGTAGGTGATGGTGGACGTCATTGATGTTCTTGTTGAGTCCGCGGATGTTGCAAAAATTAATTTTCAATGTTGAGTCCCCTCGAGTACCTCTCGCCCGGAAATCCGATTGGAGAGGTATTTTACTTCCGGAGTGTTTTACTCTAGGAGACTTCATCATTATTACTATTAGGATGCACCTGAAAATAAAGGAGGAATTGGGGAAAAGGAAAGAGGGAGACCGGAAAGTATCGACCGAACACTGAAACATGGAATGATCCATTTCACAGCACACAAAGTCGATAAGGTGGTATTTCACCGGGCGATGAAACCATCTTCCACCTACGGTTATCCTTTTAGTCGCCTCTTACGACAGGCAGGATTTACCATGGGGCTATTCTAAAGCCGACCCCAAACAGCTCCCGACCCCAAACAGCTATATATATATATATATATATATATATATATATATATATATATAGATGGCGTGTTGAAGTCTGGACGGGTCAACATTGATGAGTTATGGAATAACGATGGAACTGAAATAGAAATTTTTCGGATTGGTATGTGAAAATTTCGTTTTTCTTTCCTACTTCAGGATTCGCGATTCGATGATATGGATACCAGAAAGCAAAGACACGAAGTTGATAAATTGGCCCCAATTAGATCTTTATTTGATTTGTTCGTTGAAAAATGCAAATCTGCGTACACACCTTCTGAAAATGTCACTATAGCTTTCGCCAATACATTCCGAATAAGCCTAACAAGTATGGCCTGAAAGTATATGCACTGGTGGATTCTAAAACATTCCACGCTTGTAATTCGGAAGTATATGTAGGATCTCAACCTCCAGGACCATTTGTTCAGGATAATTCTGCTTTAGCCGTTGTTGAAAGACTTGTTGAACCGCTCAGGAATTCAAAGAGAAACTTGACCTGTGATAACTGGTTCACTAGCATTCCGTTAGTACGCAATTCATATTCGAATTACAAGCTCACTTTTTTGGGAACGATCAGGAAAAATAAGCGGGAAATCCCCAGAGAACTTTCGAACCCAGCCAAAAGGCCACTCAGGACAAGTATGTTCGCCTTTGATAACATCATGACATTGGTTTCTTATATCTTGAAAAAAAACGTACTGCTAGTTTCGAATCTGCACCACGACGACCGAATCGATGAAGCCACGGGAAAACAGCACCAAGGGTGGCGTAGACACACTAGATAAGATGTGTACAGCTCACGACTGCGCCAGGAATACCAAACGTTGGCCGATGGTGATTTTTCATTGAATGTTGAACATTGCAGGAATTAATTGTATGGTGTTGTTTTCCTTGCCAAATTCAGGCGAAAAGAAGCGACGTCGTAAATTTTCACATATGCTTGCTTCGGAGCTAGTAGAAGGTCATATTCGTAATCACGGATCACAGGTCAATATTCCAAGAAGCATAAGACTTAGAATTTCAGAAATGTTTGGAATACCCGAGGGATTACCACAACCTCCAGCTGCCGATCCGGTGAATGTGAGAGGAAGATGCGAATACTGTGACAGAAGAAAGAACAGGCCGACACGATTCTCATGTAAAACATGTAGAAAGTTTATCTGTTTGGAACATGTTACTTGCGTCTAAGCAGATTGCTATTTACATTAAAATGACATATTGATGAAATAGATAGGTATTTTTAAATAAGTTTCACAAGATTTATGTATTCTATAACAAGTTTTCTGCATTCTTTCTTTCTTTTGTTTTGTGTTCAAACATTTTATGTGTTGCGTGTTTTACAAATTTTCTCAATTATTCAAAATGAATAATTTCCAGTACTGCTTGTGTTTTCAATGAAAACAACTAACTCACAGCCCAATTTTGACAAAACAAAATTTTTGGGGCCCATTTTAGAGTGCGGACTCTCAGTCCGGCAGCAGTAATCGGTAATGAAATCGTTACGGCAGTGCCGAAAGGTTGAATCAATAACAATGATACTTGATAAAGAAGGAATGGTTCATTTGATTATTATATTCTTGGGTAACTATGAGCTACCATTGCTAATAAAATTATTATATGAAAGTGATGTAGCAATTACAGAGTATTATCTATGAAATGATATTGACTATTGAAAGTGTTTGATTGATATTATTCTTGAGATATGATGGCGTACATTGATCAATCGTACCTGCACAAGTCATAAATCAAGGGGTTCAATTGGGAAGATGGCTCCTTCATTAAACCTAGTTGTAAAGCTATAAGCTATACGACACAGTTCAGGAACTCTGGAAACTTAAAAAAAATACACTTCTGTACTGTCAATGGTGTGCAAATAACTACTGTTTAGCATTTACTTGATTGGATAAATAAATAAAATGAGGTTATTTCATTATAGGAAAATATTATTTTTCCATTCATAATGGTCTAACGATCTGGGATTTTTTTCTTCTGTTTTTGCAAGTGGATTTTATTATTTCAGTTTCCGTCATATTGAAGATTTTAAAACTGATATGCTATCATTTTTTGCAGATTTGAATCTATATGTCATTTATTCTAGCGAATCGTTAAACCAGTCCATTTGCTGAGACAATTTCATCAAATTTCAATGGAAGTTCCGTAATTATCTCAAGCTCTACGCAGTGAAAGATGTTCCACTACCTCAAGTAGCCGATTTATTTAAATTTTTGATAACGCATATAGAACGTTTTCGTGCAATCGCACGCGAAGTGATTATTTCGCGTTCTCAACACACCCCGCAAAATTCAATTTCGCGTCCGTTACCCATAGCAATGGCCGCCAAACCGAATGTCACCCCTAAATTTAACATTTCTAGAATACGACACTGACAGGGATATTTTTTTATTGAATGAAGCATTAATTTTTAGATTAGCAACAAACACATATTCATATTATTTTTCAGGTATTGAAACAGAAAGCGTCGAGTTTATAATACTTTTCAGCTCTGGATAAGTGCAGGATACCAAAATATCACTATCAATATCAGACATATTTGTGTTTGTCAAGAACTGTCAAAATATTTTGTATATATTCAAACATATCATTTCCATAGCAACGTTGTGACTTTGTTAAACAAATTGAACTGATGTTGATTTTAAAGCAATGCTATAATTATTTACGATTATCTAGTTCAATAATTTTGACGATTGCACGAAAAATAGTCATAGCCATGGCCGCAAAACTTTTTAGCGACCTCAAGATTATCCTGCCTCGGCCGCAAGCGGCCTCGGCGATAACTTTTCTTTCGATACGCTAAAAAGGTGTTTCGCGGCCATGGTAGACGAATTACTATTTTCTTCGATGAAATCTTTCAAGGATCGTATATTGTGTCTTCCGTGGTCAGAAAGGCAGGAATCAAAGATGGAGATATTATCGATGCATAATAATAATAATAATAATAATAATAATAATAATAATAATAATAATAATAATAATAATAATAATAATAATAATAATAATAATAATAATAATAATAATAATAATAATAATAATAATAATAATAATAATAATAATAATAATAATAATAATAATAATAATAATAATAATAATAATAATAATAATAATAATAATAATAATAATAATAATAATAATAATAATAATAATAATAATTCCTTCCACAACCACTTCGACCAACCCAAATTCCGTCTTCCGAGTACCTCTTCTTCCCCTATTCCCAGACCCTACCCAAGAAACCCCCAAACCGACCAAAATAGTCGGTCAGAACCCGCGAGATAGAAGTGAAGCAATTTCTGAGTCAGAAAAGAGAAAGAAAGCGGCATCTTCATCTGAAGATGAGCTGTCGCTTTCAACCCATGATGACTCGTCGACATCTCAGGGTAAAATTACAAAAAAAAAAGGATGGCCAAAAGGCAAGCCCAGAACGGGCGCAGTATGACCAACTGTGATTTATCTGTGATAACCATCTGTGATATTTTAATCATTTTAGCAATTATTTATTTTGATTATACCATACAGTTACAACTCACAATGTATAGTACACCACCCAACATTATCCAATGGAATTGTAATGGTCTCCAACTGCACCTTCCTGAGATACAGCTGATTAAAAGCAGATGTAACCCGACCGCATTCATCCTGCAGGAAACACACCTAAGACCTGAACAGTCCTTCAGGCTACGAGGCTTCACCTCTTTCCGCAAGGACCTGAATCCTGATGGTAGAGCAAAAGGTGGTGTGGCAATCTTCCTCAGGGACTCCATACATGCACAAGAAATTAGAATTAACACACGCCTACAAGCTGTTGCTATTCAAATACATTCTCCTCGAAAACTGACGCTCTGTAGTATATACCTACCAGATTACCATTGGAACATGCAAGAGATTCAGAATATCTTACACCAACTGCCAGAACCAGCCCTCATCATGGGCGACTTCAATGCCCACTCACCTCTATGGGGCTCTGAAACAAGAGATTCCCGAGGTAGAAGAATAGAAATCCTGCTTGAGCAAGAGAATATTTGTCTTGCAAACCCGGGTAGCAACACACTTTAATGCACGATCAAGCTCTTTCTCTTCTATATACTTGACATTCTGCACACCACAGATAATTCCAGCTTTAACTCGAAGCCCTGGAAGACTTACACTCTAGTGATCACTTCCAATTCAGATTAATTTTGATACCCCTAACGAAATAGGACACCTGGGGAAAAATGGCTCATTAAAAAAGCAAATTGGGATGTTTTTTTTAGCTTAGTAACGTTACCAAACCCGGACCTTTTGAAGAAATCAATGACGCTGTGGATGCAGCCACCAACGCTATCCCCTAGCAGCCATTGGCAATTCCGAAAGCAATGAGCAAGGGATCTTCTAAATCAGTACCTTGGTGGAATGAAAGTATAAAACTAGCCATAACAAGTAGAAATAAAGCCCTGAGAGTTTTTCGAAGAAACCCTTCGACGGAGAACCTCATGGAATTTAAAAATCGGAGATCATTTGCTCGCAGAATAATTAACGAATGCCGAAAAGGTCATGGAAGAATACGTTTCCTCTCTGACTGCAGATACACCAGTATCCGAGCTCTGGAAGAAGATCAAAATTATTTCTGGGAAAAACTCTACATTAACCCCAAACCTTAGTAGTCAATGACAACGCCATCACTGACGACGACGAAATTTGTGAGGCTTTTGCCGATCACTTTGAAATGTGGTAGCTCTCAAAATTATGATCCTGAGTTTCAGATAGCAAAAACGAAAGAGGAAGCAAGAAAAGTGGACTTTACGACCGAGGAAGAACTAGAATACAACTTTCCATTCAAACTACATGAATTGGAATACGCTTTGAAATCCGGCAAAGACAGTGCCCCCGGTCACGACGGTATAATGTATGCTATGTTACAACACCTCCCAGAAAATGGTAAAGATAATTTGTTGAAACTTTACAACAAAATGTGGGCCTCTGGTGTATATCCGGATAACTGGAAAGTGGCAATTACAGTTCCCATACCCAAATGTCATGGAGCACCGACAGACCCCAAACTCTATCGTCCCATCTCACTAACATCGTGTTTAGGCAAGATATTCGAAAAGATGATTAATGCCAGACTTACCTGGGTATTAGAGACTCAATCACTGCTGTCGAAACGCCAACTGGGATGTCGCCAAAATAACTCATGCACTGACGCTCTCGTTGCATTGGAGACCGAATCCGCAGGCTTTTTTGGAGAGAGACACCTCGTAGCAGTGATGCTTGACTTACAGAAAGCATATGACATGACGTGGCGAGATACAATTATAAAGCAACTGCATGTGTGGGTTTCCGCGGCACGTTATCCTCTGTTTTGGTTAGCTTTCTACGGTACAGATTTTTCTCTGTAAGAGTTGGAAACCATGTGTCATCCCGAAGGATTCTGGAGAATGGCATACCACAAGGCTCAACCCTCAGTGTGACGCTTTTCTCAATAGCTATTAACTGTCTCATATGGAACTTACCCGCATCAGTAGAGGCTGTTCTCTATGTAGACGACCTCACCTTGTACAGCCGAGGACCCTCGATAAACCAGTTGAACCATACTTTACAGGAAACATTGAATATTGTGTACAAAATTGCAAGCACACGAGGTTTCAAATTCTCTCCAACAAAGTCACATGTCGTTCACTTCTGTAGATTGCGGACTCCGCATCTAGGGCCCCAACTGTTCCTGCAAAACCAGCCAATTAGTATTAAGGAAGAATCGGAATTTCTAGGTGTTATCTTCGATCAAAAACTTACTTGGAAACCGCAGATCGACCATGTAATAAAAAAATGTCGCAAATTCATAAATGTTATGAAAGCGTAGGAAGCATAAGATGGGGTGCCGACAGGAGGTCTTACTCAAAATGTACCAGACTCTAATTCAGAGTCGAATTGACTAGGAAGTATCATCTATGGATCTGCTTGTACATCTCGACTGAGGCTTCTTGATAGAATTCAGAGTGCAGCTATCCGCATTGGAACGGTGCTTTCAGAACGAGCCCTCTTCAAGCCATCCAGTCGGATGCCATGATGCTCCCTCTCAACTTACGTAGACAAATGCAAACGTTAATTTATGGTACGAGAATGCAATCTCTTCCTCGACATCTGAACCACGACCTCTTTTCTATGAGAAAAGACATTGCTGACCGACCGTCTCGAATATCGAAACCTGCACATATCCGTTTCATTGAATACGAGGAAGAATACACTATCCCTGATCTCCCAAATGTTATGACTTCGAACCGAAACGTCGCCCCATGGATGAGAGCACCAGTTCGCATAAACACCGAGCTCACAGAGTGGAAGAAAGATAACACTCCTGCATTGACATATAGAACACTATTCCTAGAGCAAATATCCCGTTACCAACACTACCTAATTATTTACACAGACGGATCAAAAACGAACGAGGGTACAGGGGCAGCATTTGTTGCGAATGACAATTCTTTTGAGTGGACATTGAGCCCGAGCAATTCTATCTTCGCGGCAGAGATGTACGCAATCTGGCAGGCTCTACTATATTTTTTAAGAAACCATAATAATCAATGTATCATCTGTACTGATTCCTTAAGTGCAATTTCATCGCTACATGATCGCTTTACCAGAAATGAATGGGCAATATACATATTGGACCTGATTACCTATCTTGAATCACAAAACAAAGAAGTTATAATCATGTGGATCCCTGGTCACTGTAACATCGTTGGTAATGAAATGGCGGATAGAGCGGCGAAAAATGCAACAAGTAATCAATACGATGAAGGAATACCGGTGCCCTTAGCGACCTGAAAGTATCTATAAAAAAAGCCTGTTACGAGAAATGGCAAACTCAGTGGAATAACTGTGAGAATAAACTGAGACAAATAAAAACATCTGTTAAGAAATGGACATACCCACCAGAACTCTGTAGACGTGAACAAGTAGTTCTATGTAGAATGAGAATAGGACACACGAATTTAACTCACCTATACCTTCTTAACGGCTCCAGAAGACCAAGATGTGAAGTGTGCCAAACTCGCCTAACCGTACAACATATCCTGACATGCCAGAACTTTGAGTTTCAGAGACAGAACTTGGGCATAGTACCACGAACAGAACTGATGCTAAGAGATGACAAAGAAATGATCACGAAATTGATAACTTACCTGAGAGATATAGAACTTTTTCATAAAATTTGAGTAATTCATGACCCAGTCATGGATATAGAGCGAATGACCATCGAAGTCGATGCTCTATATAAAAAAAAAAATAATAATAATAATAATAATAATAATAATAATAATAATAATAATAATAATAATAATAATAATAATAATAATAATAATAATAATAATAATAATAATAATAATAATAATAATAATAATAATAATAATAATAAATTCGAAGCCCCTGAAGCCTCAAGATCTGGCTCGAGTGGATGCGGAGATTCGTGAAGCGCTTCCAGAAGAGGCTGACATCTGGCAAATCAACACCGCCGTATATGATGCTGCTCTCATGCTTTCTCGTGCGAATACGCAGAATAATGCGTCTTCGACTAGAAGGCATGAGAGACGCATACAAAAGATGGAAGCCAAAATCAAGTCGGCGAGACAACACGCATTCATATCCAATTGTGATGGACTACGTAGTGGCCAATAGGCCATTTACGCTAACGGTGCGGCGAATCGCAGCTAAGTTGCGACGAGTCCATCACATTGAATCAAGGAGTGCTTAACCATCAAACAACACTGCCTTGATAGGATACAAATGCTATGGCTGCCAAAA